>JAJJHQ010011965.1:841332-1130126 GCA_021223825.1 Drosophila ironensis
GACGGACGGACGGACGGACGGACGGACGGACGGACGGACGGACGGACAGACGGACATGGCTATATCGACTCGGCTGTTGACGCTGATCAAGAATATATATACTTTATTTGGTCGGAGATGTCTCCTTCTGGCTGTTACATACATTTGCACAAAGTTAATATACCATTTGTACCTTAAGGTACATGGTATAAAAAGGTACATGGTATCTCGTTGTCGAGAAATCACGACTACAGCATTCCTACTTGTTTTTAATCGGGAAGGCGGTAAAGACCGCGTATATATGTAGAACACAATTGGCGTATATATTAGGCGGAACTAAGGCAAAAATAATTACAAACCCAGATCTTAGCATATCCTGAGATAAATACAAATTAATACAAATAAAAGAAAAAATACAATTTTATGCAAATTCGCGCGAATTAAATATACCCTTGTTCTTTTTAGAAACCGGGTATAAAAAGAACTACATATCAGATAACGATGTGTTCATACATGGAGACAGACAGACAGACGGACATATTTATGTGGCTATGTAAGCGACAGGCGGACGCACAGTTGCCTATTGATTGTTATCAAGGAAAAGATTCCTCGAACCTTTTAAATAAATACATTTTCACATATCCAATATATATTTGTATTCTATTATAACTAAGTATTAATATAGTATGTAAGAACATTGTTAAGCATATCATGTACATTAATCTGGCAAATTACTTATATGTACAGTGACCCCCATAATGCACCCCTAAAATAGCATTTTTGGTACCAAGTACAATTTTTATAAAACTTAACATACCCTCTTCATACTTGACCATAACTTGGACAAAATAAGAGCTAGGGAAAAAATTTGCACTAGGTCTGTTTAATATAGACGCTAATAATTTTATTTCCAGATTTTTGTCACGCCCCTTTCCGCATTCGCATTTGCTATATCCTTCGCGAGAACTATATCTTCGAAATGGTTAAATCTAGAGACAACATTTTGAGTCCGCTGATTGTTAAGCATGTGCATGCAAAATTACATCCGATAATTTATAATATATAAAGAAAATATGGCCAATTACATTTTAACCAAGGCAACGGCATTCCGCTGCAAATGCCGTCAAACAATCAGCGCGTGTATACATAAAGAAGTGTATGCATACAGAAGTGTATGTGCACGTGCTGATTGTTTGGATGTCAACACAACAAATTTGTTAAATTATTTGCTAAATTTCATTAAAACAAATGGTTTATAAAGAAGAGAGGTACATGGTATCTTGTTGTCGAGAAATCTCGACTACAGCGTTTCTACTTGTTAATTCTTAGGTGTTTGATAGGTACAATACGAGTATAAAGGGAATAGCAAGGAAATATTTAATGAGATAGGGATAGTAAACCTTTTATAAGCAGATCTTCCTTTAACTATTTTATATGCTTAATTTTTGATAATTGTAAATCCTTTTCAGATTTTAATATATTAAGGACACACTTTACACATATTAAATAATGATATCAGTGCGTGGCAAAATGATTATCAACCTTCAAGATTAAATCTTTACTGGATCATTGCTTAAACACATTTTCATCTATACGGGCAACAAAAATTGGTTCAGTTTTTACGAAAATATGTAGGTATGCCATTGATTTATATAATCAGAGTGAAGGGGATGTGCTGAAAAACTTTTCGCCCCGGCTCAGCTTTTTAGACCCATCCAAGAATATTCAATAATTGTATGTAACTATTTATTTTAGGACTAATAAAGAGTATGTCAGTTATCATCCCAAAGTTTTTTTTTTACACAAAAACTATACAAATGCGGCGATGGATTTTTAAAGTCAAATTCTCTAAGACATGATGTACTGATGCGTTATTTTATTTGATTTCGATTAGCCCAAAATCTTTAGTATATGAGAGGCGGAGGTCAATAAAAGGTACATTTATTAACTTTGATTATGAAGAAATTAGCTAACGGTTGTGGCTTGAACATTCAAAAAATTAATTCCTTCAAAGGGAATGCACAAGATTAATATGCTAGTCTAAAGCTTTATTTTTTTTCAAATGTTTGTTTTACAGGTCTAGAAGCAAAACACTCAAACCTTAGTGCAATATTCATCTTCGTGGTAGTTGCTGTTTGCCGAATAAGGCGGTGGTGTGCTGGGGCACACCTCCTCTTGCAATGTGGTTGCGGTGTTCTCCCTTCGCAGAATGCTTTTATCGCCAATGAAGGACCGGTCGAACATCCCAGCAATGAATTGAGCGGTGATAAGGGCACCTGCAATTCCCAGTAGAGACCCAGAGAGGACGTCCGACCAGTGGTGCCAGTGATCCATCACCCGGCTGAGGGCTGTGTACCAGGCTATCATGACCAGAACGAACTGAACAAAGTGGCGGCCTAGTTGTGATCCGCGCCAGGTTAGCTTCTTCTGCAGGTACAGAGCCGAGTAAACCATGGCATAAAAGGCCATGCTGGAGTGGCCGCTGGGAAAGCTCAGACGCGCTTGCCGCACGTCCTCTATTGTGAAGCCCTCGCCGGCGCATTCATAGTTTTCGACATACCGATGCACGTTCACCGAGTCCGAGCAGAGACTGCCGTCCGTCAGCTGTGGCTGACACACGGCCAGAAAATGGGGCCGTAGGCGTCCGATGGTGTACTTCCCCACTTCGGTGGCATCGAAGGTCAGCAATAGGCCAAAACAGAAATAAGTCGCCTGACGACCCAGCTCCACATACCAGGTGGAGACTTGCCAGCGTAACAGGAGCATCGTGGCACTGCGTTGGCCGGCTCGCAGGTGGGAGACGTACTCTACCAACACAAAGATGAGCAGGGGCAACAGACCCACAATTAGACCCAGCATTACTGGTGTTACCGAGTTATCCCTAAAAGGGTATCCGATGCTTTCGTCGTCACAGAAGAAGCCGCGGCGCACCGGCTCTACTCCGAACTCGTAAACGCAAACGGGAATTATCAGTATAACCATTACTAATATCTCCATAATCAGCTTTTGGGTAAGACGTTGGTCCGCTGTTATCGGGTGGCCCACCGAGTTTGGGCATGTGACGGCTGCGGTCGCCGGCATGGCGACGGCTACAGATTGATCTTCGTTAGCGCCGCGCTTTTGGGAGATCATGGAATTGCCGTGTGGCTTAGTTGGTTAATGTTTTCAATGGCCCTTACAGCAGCCGGTAATTTGGTCTTCGTTTGATGCGCGTCACCCGCCGCGTTCGTTCGTATCTGATCGTTCGTTCGTTGTCAGTGGTTGACTGAACCGACGCCGTTTGGGTAACGCTTTTTTAATTTAACGCGCGCTTGTGTTGTCTCCGCTCGCACCATAAAGCTCTTCCCAAAGCCTCGGGTTTCCTGCGTCATAGTTATTCGTTTATAATGTTTTTTAATTTTTGTCTTATCCAAAGCGCTTACTACATACTTATTGGTGCGGCAGTTTGCTCAGCATTAGTATAAAGTTGACAAGCTCCAGCCAATACTGAAAGAAAAAGTTTACTAGGTGTTAGTTTTTACTGTGACAATTTTTTCGCTTTATAAATGGATTTAAGTCAAGTGATTCGTTCACTGCTGCTCCTCAGGCAAGCGCAAGATCGCCTAGATAAGATAGACACGAATGTGGCGGGTCTATGGCCAAATCACAACGATTCAGCGATTTTAAGATTGCGCAGTGGCAATTGTGATTATTGTTTTTGTCAGATTAGCGAGTGGCTTTGACATCGCTGATAAGACCCAATAAAAGTCCGCCGGGTTAATAAGATATAATGCGACTCTGAATCATTGGCTACTTGCTGAGTAATCGCCCACTGTTCTAGAGAAACGACCCATCGAAAGAATGGGATGCACACTATCAGCGAATATAAACGGACAGCCCTGCTTGGGTGAGCGCCACTCTGGACTGATCGCTAATCTTCCGTCCAAGAATGGCCCTCATTGTAAACTCGCTCCCTGAGCTGCGTGACATCCGTAATGGTCGGGGTCTCTGTAGAACATGTGCACAAAATTTAACTGGCAATTACATTAAAAACATCTTCGGCTTTTTCCTCCACTTACAGTCACATTCGTTTTTACAGACGTATTCATAGTGGGATGTCAAATGGCGCGACCTTTAATTGAATGAATAAGCGACATTTGATTGAATTAAACTGGGCAGTGGTGTCCCCTCGTTAGCCCTCTGCGTCCCTCCCACTCGACAACTGAATAATCATGTGTATGTATATATGTATATGTACGTACGAGTATGTTAACATAGAGCTGGATCAAGTGGCGCTACTGCTACACATTTGACTTAGGCTTGGTATGTCAAATGGCAATTGATTTATCAACTCCCTAGAACCCAGTGGCACATTCCAGTGGAACCCTGGGTCGAATAGTTGTCTCCCTTGAATATAACCTTAACGATCAAGCCAAGCATCTGTACGTTTCTCTGTGCCATTCAACCCTCTTACAAACGGTTCTATAGGCCAACAAAACCGTCTAGTTTTGGCCAAGATTATTGAGCAAGGGAGCGAGTAGCCGATCGCAGGCGCTTTCCGATTGTGACTGACTGTCATGGGCGGCTGCCGATGTAAACAACCCGATGGAGCTACTCTTGTGGAACCGAAGACCACAGAGCGATTATCGGGCGCAGTGCTTCGAAGCTATAGCAGCAGATGTGCTTGTCCGGTGATCTGGCTTAGTGGATTGTAAGCGCGGTTCGGAGCCCTGATAGCTTGCTGCTCGGTTATTGCATCAGCTAAACCAAGAAAGCTTTTCTACCATCGATATTTAAAGTGAGAAGAAACGGTTAAAATGAAGGGTCCCGAATACAAATACCCGTTTTTCGCTTAAAATCAGCATTTTTAACACTTGCTTTTTATTTAAATCTACTGTGCATATGGAATATTCCAAATTATTTTGAAAATATTTGTGGAAGTAAATATATATATATATATATTCAAAGTACCAATATTAAAATAAGATAGATATTTCTAAGTACAATTGAATCCCGTGCCGAGCATATTCCAATTATTCGGATTACCTTTGAAAATGTGTTCCATGACAAATGTGTTTATTCAATAAGGTTGTTTTTGAGGAACTGAACACTAAAAATATTAATGTTCATTACCTAAACAAAATAAACAAAAATCAGCAACGAAAATTCGAAAAAGTTTATTAACTCAGCGTATCGTATATCAATAACCGTAGGTGCCTCTGTTGTAATATCCGGCGTAACCGTAGATCTGTTCATTTCTGGGCCACTGGCGTCGCTTCACCCGCACTTCTGTAAAGAGACGGGCAACAACCACTGTGCCGAAGAGGGCCAACAGCCACCCCAGCATGGCCCCCGCCGCCACATCCGACAGGTGGTTCTGATACGTTGAGATCCGTTCCCAACATACCATCAATGCCAGGATTCCGCAGGCAAACTGGATGGCGGCGCGCTGGAACCGTAGCCATGGAGCGAACATCCGAGCCTGGACGTAAAATATCAGGAATGTCATAGAATAAGTCGTGGTGGTGACAAAGCCGCTGGGAAAGGAGTGGCGCACGATGGCGATTAGATCGGGCGACGTGGCAAACTCCGAGCAGTCGAAGAACTCGACATACTGAGTTGAGTTTCTGCCAAAAGCTCCGCCGCAATTAGTGTCGTCATCGTCGCCCCATGTGGGCTGGCATACATTAAGAAAATAGGGACGGAGGCGACCTGTGGCATGCTTGGTAATCCGGATGACAAGCAGGGCCAGACCTAGGCCGAATAGGTATACACCAATCGTCTTATAGCACTCGCTAAGGAAGCTCGGTATGCGAGCGCCTACGAAAACGAATCTGTGCTTCAGCTCCATCAATGCCGGCACGAAGGCGGCTCTAATTATCTCCACCACAAGAATAAAGGCGGTCGGCAAGGCTACCACCGCGATCGTAAGGTGTATCTTGGTGACCCAGGGTTGCCGGTACGGATACTGCAAAGTGAGGTCGCTGCACTGGAAGCCCCGCTGCACAGTGCCCAGTTGCTGGGGCAGCACCACTAACGCAACCCCATAAACTCCCAAAAGGATTAGGAAGTCGATCACTAGCCGGGAGAGCAGACGCGTATTCGGATTGCCGCACATTTTCATACTGGGGAACAGACGACCATTCGATTCTCTTGGTTTCAGCTCCACCAATTTGCATATTTCACAAACCCGTTTTAGAGACCATTGTTTAGCTATTCCATATGATTTGGACACTGGTCGTAGCCACCATCAAAGCTCAAAGAATCAAAGGTTTCGATAAATTATTCCTTTTTTCTAAAGCTTAAATTTAGCCACGGTAGGGCCAAATAACTGGAATCACCTAATAATAACATATTTGCAAAGCCATTGGAATGTTAACCGAAACCATTGCTTTTTCTATACTTCCAGGTAAGCCAACCTCCTTCATTTTATTTTAAAGATCCATGATTGGTAATGTATAAGTACTTGATTTGTGATTCTTAACCCTCGTTCAAAGCCATCCGAAATCAATTCCAAGAGACCGATTTATACGTAAGTATGTGTGTATACATTTATATGAGTACTTTGGTTAATGCATATAATCTATAAGAAAAACTTCGAAAATATGCCAAACACTGTTTATTCGTCGCAGAATGAAACATATCGTGTTAATGAAACATATCGTGTGACACTATAACGTATATAAATATTTTATAGATTCAGCTAATATAACCACCAAAAAATCCACCAAACAATTCACCAGACAAGAATCCACTATTTGAGATTCTCCAAATAATTTATCACTACTCCCTCGGTGCCAACGATTAGGGTACATATCCGTAGTTATGGTAGGTTTGGGCGTACTGTGCTTGTGCTGGGTGCGCTGATAGGTACGGCAGCGTTCCGAAGGTGTATACTGGCAGGGTGGGCGGTATAGCCGCTCCCGGAGCTGCCGACACGGTCGATCCGCCAGGCTGGGCCTTAGCCGAGCTCTTGGGTGATACCTGCGGCTTCCGGAGCGTGTTAGCCGAATACCCGGTCCTCGGACCGAAGCGGCGGCCCGCGAACAAGTCCGTCACGTAAACAGCCGTGAGGCAGGCGACCGCCACGCCCAGCAGGCCCCCGGCCAGCACGTCGCTCCAGTGGTGGTAGTAGTCGGTTATGCGCGTCAGCGACACGTACCAGCCGAACATGACAAAGAGAAACTGTAACAGGTGCTTCACCAGCTTGGAAATCCGTGTGCTGATTGCTACTTGCATGTAGATGGCCAGGTACAGCATGGCGTACATCATAATGCTGGCGTGGCCGCTGGGGAACGACTGATTCAGCTGCTTGAAGGTGAACTCCGACATATTGGCATTGCTGCACGTGAAGGAGTCGATGTAGCGGCCAATGTTCTGGGCGTCCTGGCAGCCGCTTCCATCCGGTAACATTGGCTGGCACACCGCAAAGAAGTGCGGTCTCAGGCGCCCTATGCAAAGCTTCGAGAGCATCGTAGCAAAGGTGCACATGGCCAGGCCATATAGGTAGCACAGGGCTTGGCGGTACAGTTGTCCTAGTCGCTGGGTCAAGCGGCCTCCAGGGAGCTGCTTGAACATTTCGACCACAACTATCACTGCCGTTGGCACCCCCAAAGATATGCCTATGACCAGTTCGTGCCCCACTGTGCTCTCGCGAAGAGGGTAGTTCAGGGACTCGTCGCCGCAAAAAAATCCGCGTCGGAACGGGTGCACCAGCTTGTGCAGCAGCAGACTGGCCCCGCTTAACGCGGCCCAGATGAGCAGATCGCAGAGCCCACGGGCCACCTTTGTGTACTTGGACATGCCGGCGATTCGATATCGCAGATCAGTTATGACCTTGGGGCAACGAAAGGCGGCACGATGCGACTTGACTCGATTGCCAATCCGCGCTTAACTGACCGAGCAAAGCTGCCTGGTGAGTCGCCCAACCTGGCCGTCATTTTGGATACGGGGCCTCTCTCGCTTACCCAGCCACCGAAAGCGTTCTCTTTCTTCGCATCGCTTTGCGGCTCGTCACTTTACATTGGGTGCGTGCACCTCCCTTCCCCAACCACCACTCGCCGGCCTTGTTATTTTTGTTGCCGTGGCAGCAACAGAGCGGGTGTGGACCGCTACCAAAGCCGTTGACTGGCTGTTTCCCTTCTCGGATTAATTTCAAAATTGCAGTTCTTTAATTGTTTCGACTACCGGGGATTCCCTATTATAATTTTTCTGAGCTTTTCGCATTGTGGCATCAGATGTACTAGCTAGCTGTTGAGATAGACAATATCCCCGCATATCTGTATGTATAGTAAGCAACGTTAAGAAAAAACAAATATTTATGTTTATAGAAAATAACAATAAGTCCGAAAGAACGGTCGAGCATTGGGCAACTGGTTTCACTTATTGAATATAAGCCAAGAGAAAACTGTTAGCGCTCCAGTCATCCCACCCAGATAAGACTAATCCGAAGAGAGTCAGAAAGGTGGAAACTGGTTTCTTGCCTCGGAGCTGTGGTGGAAAGGCTCATTTTTCTGCACTCTTCTTCGGCTTGCACTTTCTGGGATGCGTGTGCATAATTTCCTAGTGCCCAGCAAGCGGAACCGACGCAAGAAAGGCGAAAACCAAAAACCCGCCGATATGGGCACATCAGCGTTGAAGTGTGTTAATTTCACTAGCGGCTGGCTAAATGGGCGCGGCCAACACATCATGCATCTTTTGTTGGGAATTTTCACTTTTAGGGATTTATCGGCCAATGAGTCACCCCCCACGCAATTTCGATCCCACTGCGGTGCATTGGACCTGCCGATCGTAACATCGAGACATCATAAACTCACTCATTCATCGCGCGCTTCCGCGCTGCGACACCTGCTGGAGCCTAAAGCGGTACCTAGAACATAAACTGGGCCCGGGCAAACTGGTTTTCTCTGGATATTTTCTTGTGGCAGAACTAATTGAAAACGCTTAATCGGGGCTGGGAGCAATGGGGAGTGGGTTGCAATATAACTCGTTAGGGTGTTAAATTAAGGCTAATAACGCGAAAAATTTCTCGTGAAATTTAAAATATACTCATTATTTCATTACTCGTTACTTGGTACAGATTACATTACGCAATACAAATAGGTAGGGATGGCTACAATAGACTACAAGGCCGTTACATTACGTCGATTCTAATAGATTAAGATAGAATTAATACAATGTCACTTTCTACGCACTCGGATATTTTATATTTTCTTTATTATTTGGGGGCGCGTCATTTTTTGAAGTATTTTTTATATTCTATACGTAATTATTTACTGTTTATTTCAATAATTAATAATGTTTAAGTCAGTAATTGCGTTTCACCCCGTTCGCCGTAATTTATTACGATTATTGTGCTCTAAAAGTCAGCTTGTTTATTCTTTTGGGTACGATGCACGTGCAAGAAATTAGAAGCAATTTAAATCCATCCGAGATTAATTGTACAATTTCTAGGGCACAACTCTGGGGTAGGGTAGAAGACTTGGAATTGCTATGCAGTGCACCGTTGCAAGCCAATCTATTTCCAGCTCGAAATACTTATTTTTGGACTTCATCTCAAGGTAATTAATTAATTAATGCCGGTAGAAAGAGACAACGCTGCGACAGCTATCGCTTGGGATCAAAAGCACTCATAGTTCCTTACCTGCTTTTTGCCATACAGAAAGTCCAAACAAAGGCGGTCTGACTCTAAGCAGTGACCCCTTGCTTCCCCTGATCCGGAGAAGCTTACCGCAGCCAGCAACATTTTCGGCGACCGGGTGCACCCAAGAAAAAAGATCAGCAAAAGTAAAGTTTGGTTGCGTTACAGCGATCCAAAAATTGCCTCTTTCAGCGTTTTTCCATTGCCCATCTCAACAGGAAGTGCTTCTTGTGTTCGTAAAGCAAGACGAAAAATTCGAAAAGATGTCGAGTCAGACATTTTCAAAAGGCCTGGAAGTCCAGACACCGATGTTACGAAGCTTCAATGTACATGTGTTGTGTACACAGCAGTGAGAATTCCTATGCCGAACGTTGTGCAATCGGAGTACATCCGCTGTATTAGTGCGTAATAAATGACTTATTTCAATAAAAATGAGTTTGGCGGCTCCTTATTGAAAATAAGCAACACGCCTGACAAATAAAACCAGAAACCTTATGAGCAGCCTACCCACATCTCATGCTATCAATATAGCTATTTGTGGCCAAATGGCGATTGCGAATACTCGTTTTGACGCGTGTTGCAGGCGTTCTTTGTACGACTGCTCACCAAGTTTACTAAGCAGGGGGCGTATATGTAGGTATTTTGATCTCCCATTGCCGCGGGCATTTAATTACAGTAAGCCCTGGCTGGTGGTTTCTACTCTACTCATTTGCGAAATTCGTCTGAAACTTTGATGGGATCAGGCGATCTGACAACAACCTAGGGGTCGACTAATCCAATAAGAGCTTGCGTCTCCATTTATATTCGTTTGCTTGCAGAGAATTAAAAGTCGGGTAGGTTTCAGCAGGAGTTTCGGCTTCTGTTTGGTTTAGATCTTCAATTTTCTTCCGGTTTCGGTAAGCAGATATTAAATAAATAGTATTTATTAATTCATATTATTACAAAATATGTATTTTTTCTTTTATATTAAAATTCAATATATTTACTATATTGAATACCTATTTGAATAAGTCCAAATAACTGATTTGCCTTATGGAGTTCACGACCGTTGAACTTAGTATTCCTGGTGTAGTTAGCATACAAAATGTCAATATTGAAAAGAAAGAAACTCTAAATTGCCCACTAGTTCTTCCAATATTTAAAAACATCAATGATTTGTTTCTGACATTTCGATTTGGAAAATCTTTCAAAAGTCGTTTTAATATAGTTTGGGTTGTTTCGCAGTTTAACCTTACGTGTCGCATCCATCTCAAATAGTGTCTGTCCATATTCGAAATCATCTGTCTGAAAAAAAACATGTAGAAACGATGTAGTCTAGATTTCTCGACAACGAGAACCAAGTACCTCTTTCCTTTATCAAGCACTTCTTCCTTTTTTTCAAATATTTTCAAAAACTGAATAAACCGATTAAAATCTTTTTACGGATTCGGTATTGGTTTTTTCCCTTTTCTATGGCTAATTTGAAGCAAATAAGAGCAATGTGGTTGCACTAGGCCGCCAAAATTAGCATAAAATATCGTCAAACACGAACTTTTCTGTAAATTGAGCCGATGGCAATTTTCATAAAGAAGTCCGCATCGTAGTGCAAACACTAAGTGGCCATAAACTGGTTGCATTCCAGGTCCAACTCCAGCTCTAGGTTCGACGCTCTCAGTCCGCCCTGAGCTGCCAGCCGCCTCCATTACCAGAGTGCCGGCGCACAGAGCACGAGCATCGACCTACATCAATACAAATGCCACGAAGCAGCGTCCCTCTCAAGACACATTGGAATGACCTACTCAAAAGGCGACCGCAGTCGCTCAGAGGAGCCCTCCATCCTCAATTTGCCCCGTTCCCGTCCGAGCCAAACATTTTGAGGGACTCGAATGCAACTCTTTCATTATGCGCAAACGCCAAGTCGCAGGCAAACAAGCCTAAACAAACTGAGCAAAGCAAAGTAAACCTTGAAACAATTCAATAGCTTCCTCATTAGCAACGTTCGTGCCGCAGCCAACAAACAGCGCAGGGGTGTGCAGAAAGGATGTTCACTGTACGAATGCAGCAGCATTTTTGTACCAATTTAAAAGTAGGTACTTTTGAGCTCTTACCAATAATTATAAAATTAGGCATACCAAATTTTTACCATAGATATTACTTTATTATTTCTCAACATTCATTAAAAAATAAAACAAGTAAAAACGATTATAGTCGAGTGTCGTCACGACTATAAATACCCGGTTCTGAGTTTTCAACTGATTGTTAGAACATTATAATAGCATTGAAATTGTGGGTGTAACAATTTGTGTTTGTAGGTGCGTGTATGTGTATGAGAAGTGCGCGGCATGTTTCTATGGAGAAGCTTGTGGGCGTTATTTGGGCGGACGGAAATAGGCGCAAATTTAGTTTCTTTAAAGTTAAAATTGTAAACTCCAGATAATTTCGTGGTTTACGGGGGTGCGGGGGGGTGGTAATCAATTTTTAAAAAAATCTTGTGCTGAAATGGTATCAACCATTTTTATACCATGTACCTTAAGGTACAAATGGTATATTAACTTTGTGCAAATGTATGTAACAGGCAGAAGGAGACATCTCCGACCCCATAAAGTATATATATTTTTAATCAGAATCAACAGCCGAGTCGATATAGCCATGTCCGTCTGTCCGTCCGTCCTCTTTATCGGAGATGCTAAGAGCTACAGGTTTAATTATTTTTAGTTTTGGTGTGTTATTATTGCAGGCATAGCAAGTTTGTTTCAAATTTTTGACACGCCCCTTTCCGCCTTCGTATTTGCAAAAAATCGATATCTCCGAAATGGTAAGAGCTAGGGGCATACTTTTTAGTCCGCTAAGTCCCCTGATCAATAATGTTCGGATCGGACAATAAATATAGAAGATATGACCAATTAAAGTTGAACCCACCCCTTCCCTAGGCAACGGCATGCCGCACATGCTGGGGTGACGTCATCCGTCTCTTCTTTGACTTTAATTCGTTCGCACGCGTATTCGTAGTGTGTGTATACATGCACAATACATACAGAACTGCATGTTACATACATTCTTACGAGTTCAATATACCTTAGTTCTTTTTAAGAACCGGGTTTAAAAATATGTTTAACTAAACATTTACAGTAAAATAGCAATTATAATTTTCATTTGCATTATAATCCAATTTTTATACCTGGTTTTTGGGTACTTGTATACAAGATCTTGGACCATATATAGAGGAAAAATAATTGCATTTACAGTTTTGTGTGGTACTCGCCTACAATAACTAAACAGCCGCAAACGCTAAAAATTCCGTGCCATTCTACACAGGAGTTACCGGAATCTGATATGTCATTAATATAATCCATATTTTTCCTTTTTGTAAACATCATGCGGCCATGCTCACCTTGCGCAAATGGTGACAATATGTTACGTCCACAATCTTCCTCCTAGAAACTTGTTACGCCCCCAGTTATAGTATTTAATAATAATAAACAAGTAGAAACGCTGTAGTCGAGATTCCTCGACAACGAGATACCATGTACCTCTCTTGCCGTTGCCGTGGGAAGCGGTGGGTAAAACTTTAATTGGTCATATCTTCTATGTTTATTGTCCGATCTGAACGTAATTTGCATGCACGTGTTCGACGATCAGCAGACTTAAAATTAAGTCTCTAGCTTTTACCATTTTGGAGATATTAATTTTTTTGCGAATACGAGGGCGGAAAGGGGCGTTATCTGCATAAAAGTTAAACGGTCCTAATTCAAAAAGAAACAGGTCTCTAGCTCTTATTTTGTCCAAGTTATCGAAGAAAATACAGTTTTATGCAAATTACGAAGGCGGAAAGGGGCGTGGCAAAAATTTGAAATAAACTCGACCTGCGTACCCATATAACGGACCTAAAGCAAAAAGAATTACACCTCTAGCTCTTACCATCTCCGAGAACGACGTGTTCATACATACAGACGGACAGACAGACGGACATGGCTAGATCGACTCGGCTGTTGATGCTAATCAAGAATATATATACCTTATAGGGTCGGAAACGCTTCCTTCTCCCTGTTACATACTTTGCACAAACTTAATATACCATTTGTACCTTAAGGTACATGGTATAAAAACGGTAAAAGCATATTATATTTAAATACCCAATATAATTTCCAAATGAAGCCAAGTAGATCGAGAAACTCGACTATACCCGTATTCTAAATTCACAATGTGGTTAAAACTGCATTTCCGTCCACATATGTAGCCACGCCCCTTTCCGCCTTTGCATTTTCCAAAAAAATGTATAAATTTAAATAATAAATTTAAAATGTTAGGCGTTTTTTTTCGCTGTCACCTGTATTTACACAAAAAAATATATTGATATTTTCAATGCCGTTTTTTACCAGACCAAAAATACATAACCTGCTTGATCCGATGTCTTAAAGTTTATTCACAATTCTTTTTAGAAGTTTTTTTAAACTAATTAGGATACGGCTTGCGTATTTTTTAACGTGTACGAGAGAGCTAAGAAGAGCTTTGTCTTGATAAGGAGAACAGCACCATTGAAATCCAATATAAATGCGAAATTTACACAGCGCTGGGAACCTCCAACGTGTTGGCCTGTGCAGTCGTTTTTGTTTAGATTCGGCTTCTCCGACATAAAGACCGTAAGCCGTAGCCCGTAGCCCGTAGACAGTAGGCACTTGGCATGGCACACCGGGTCCGAGGCGGCGCCGAAGTGGTGTGTCGCCGCAGCCACCGTCACCACAGCGAACGAGGCACATTCGTCGCGATTCAAACAAAACATCAGCGCGGCACAGAGCGCTTCATAGACACCGATCAGAGCGTGATCGTGGCGGTTCGTTCGCGCGGCTTCAAAGCACCTCGAATATTACCAAAGGTCGGCCCGATCCACTTTCAGTTGTGGGAGTCAACTCCCAAATCGCGAAGGTATATTTCAGCCCGGGCCTGGATATCAAGCGAGCGCTGCCCCACTTTTGTTAGTTACTTTAGTGCGGTGGGGCTTAGTAAATGCGTAAATTGTGTGGGACAAAAAAAAGTGCGATCTGGCCGTGCGAGCTGATTCAAATTTGCCAAACTTCAACGCCAAACACTTGCGACAAGTGTCAATCGAAGATGCACACTTTTAAACGCGGCTTCTTCTGCTCGGACCTAAGTATCCGCTATCCGTACCGTGAATGCACTATCACCGTGCCGATGCTGCTGCTGATGATGCTCCTACTGCCGATGCTGTTTGTGGCTGTTGCAGAGCTGATGCGCATCTGCAAGCGCTTTCGCACGCGGCTTTACCTGCGAAATCTGTGGCGCGCCGAGGCCACCTTCAGCTTCGGGTTCATTGCCACCTACCTTACCACGGAGCTGGCCAAGCACACGGTGGGGCGCCTGAGGCCCCACTTCATCCAGGCCTGTCAGCCGCGCCTGGACGACGGTAGCAGCTGCTCCGACCCACAGAACGCCGACATTTACGTGGAACAGTTCCACTGTTCTAATCGCGAACTCTCCGCACTCCAAATTCGGGAGCTGCACGTCAGCTTTCCCAGCGCCCACAGCAGCTTAAGCTTCTACTCGATGGTCCTTCTGGCCCTCTACGTGGATGGAGTGTGGATCGGTCGCGGCGAGCTGCGGGTTTTGCGCCACCTGCTCCAGTTCTTTTTGCTAATGGCCGCGCTGTGCGTCTCTCTCAGCCGAGTGGCCGATTACTGGCACCACTGGAGTGATGTCCTGGCCGGAGCCCTGCTCGGGGTAGGCTACGCCGCTATTACAGCCACCTACGTCGGCCACTTAGTGCGCCGGCGACGCTGCGCCAGCCATGCGTCTCTCAGCTACAGCCACCACCTGCACCACCGTCAACTGATGGCTGAGAAGGACTCTGGCGCCTCCAATAAGGTACACTTCCTGGCTGGGACTGCCTCTGCTTCAATGACAACCAGCTCTCCCCTGGACGACATTCATAGCCGGGACTCCGAGGTGGAGGATTCTCAAGACTCGGACGTCTCTCAGGCCTCGGGATCTCCCGACGTGCATCATCAGGAAGAGAGCGACGACGACGTGGACACGTACAACCCACCCACAACTCGACCGGCGACGGACGGCGACCTGTCCAATGTAGTGTGAGACCGATGGAAACCGCGTAAAACCGATCGGCCATGGGGCTTATCAAACTGCCGCTGCTATTTCGACTATTTTTTCATTTAGAAATCGAAGCAAACAAAAATGCTTGTGTGATAAGCGCGAGGCACACTCTCTACCTGATACGCCACCGCTCTTCCCCTCACCGCAGACGGTTCTCAAAATGCCCGCCAGAAGTTGTGCCGTCTGCTCCGCTACCACCTTACCGTCCGATGCACCGCATCTGTTGGACGTTGGCATGAGTGGTCACTATAGTGCGGCCCCGCCATGGTATCCACTGACACTGGGAGGCCGATCAGCCGCCGTATCTCGGGTGCGGTGGCTACTGGTACCCATCCAATGCCCATCCCCGCCATCCGCCTGACACCCACAAGCCAAATGGTTTGTTTGTAAACAATGGCATTGTCACGCCGCAGTCGCAGAAGAAGTCGCAGTTTAAGCCCGAGGCAGCCTTTGAAGTGGGCAGCTTGCCAACGTCGAGCGCTCCAATCAGCTGCGACAATCTCTTACATGCAATACCGCCTGCCCGGCGACTGCTTAGTTCCTGACCGACAGGGCATTACACATTAATGGACATCTAAGGCTCGGACGCTCGTCGAGATGGAAGCCAATGCAAGGAACTAGATTTACGAGAAGGTCGATGTAGTCGTCTTTTTATGGGTTTCATGGTAATTATGTTTGGTTACCAACAGATTTTGAGGCTTAATACAAGTGTTTGATGAATAAATATTTATTGTTAAGGTGGCTTTGTGACGGTGTTTTTTTGTCATGCCTCCCAAGCGCCGGCATAACTACCAGGAATTTCCGTTATCGATTCAAGCCTTATAATTGCCTTTGCCACAAAGCAAAGTAAGATAAGTATTTTGATAGCAGTTCTACTGACTTGAGCACATTCCTGGTCGCGGAATAAAATAAACAAAGCCGTATTGTACGAACATGTCTCATGTGTGCTTCCTATCTTATCGCAGCTATATATTTTATAATCGCAAAGTTGTATTTCCATTTTTTTTATTCAAAGATCGAATATCTGATAAGGCGATTGAAGATATTGGCGCCTCTGTTAAATTAAAACTTTTGGGTAACTCCTTTTTGTGATGGATTTACTTTCGTCCAACAATCCCATAGGTATACCTTTACGCCATATTTTACGGGTATTTTCTCAGAAAGTAAGTATTGATTTAATCCTAATTAAAATACTATGTTCGTATATATTTACGGTTGCTTTCCAAGCACACAGTTTTCATTCAGTGTCAAGTAACCTCCAGAAATCATTTTGCTAATTCCACTCCCCAGTGGACCAATCAAGCGATTTCCTCAATTAAATTGATTTTCAATTTTGCCCAGCCGTCCCTGAAAGGAGCATTGATATGGAAATGGAAACGCTATTGATGTCTTAAAGTCCAATTGAGACCCATTACCCAGTCACCTAGATATACAAAGGATACTTAGCGGCTGAGATACTCGTACACGTGCAAAAACCGACACAGATGCGATAACTATTCAATCCATTTGAGTCGCCTATCTCGAGCGGGAGGGAAAGGGAACACTCTCCTGCGGCTGCGGTAGATAAAACAGACCGCAACTACAAAGAAAAAGCCATTGAAATAAAGCGCAAAACTAAAACTAGCAATTTATTTTTAAGCACACATATCGGAAATACAGAGCAGACCGAGGCAGCCAAGTCCAAGAAAACGAATCGAAACCGAGCTGAAGCGAAGCGAGGGAAGAAATCACTTTGCTAATACAAAGCAATTGTGTGTAATCTTGCAGACACATTTTTGAGGAGACGGGGTAAAATGGCGTGTTATGGGATACTGCGAGGTATCTGTGTCTTATTTTTTCAATTAAAGTGTTTTTTTGGGCTTTTACTTTTACAATAGCACCATATTCGTAAATCTCTAATATTATGCGGTATGTACATAATGGGTTAAACAGTCACCGTGCACTTAATGAAACACTAAATGGAAGCAGAGTACAAAATTAGTAATTTATTAAAGTTTATTAGCTAAATTTTCCATTTATACTTTTATTACTTTTATTGTGAAAAACATGATTGCTCAATAAATAGACTCTCGTCTATTTAAAATAAAATAGATTTATATTTACCCAAAAAAATAGTAATTTTATAGATTAAACTACCTAATTTTGATAAAACCCGCATGTGAAAGCGCAGTGTTTCAGGTCGGCTCTTTTCAGGTGCGTTCCAATGTCTGACTGTAGCAAAGTCCCTCGCACATCCAAGCTTAGTTTGTCTCCGCTTCTCTATTGACATTTCCTAAAACTTTTCTCATCAATTCATGCCAGAGTGTGTTCGCGTGTGTACGTACTTGTAAATACGACAACGTTTATTGTTATTGGAATTATTACTGCCTCATGCGAGTGGCAGGCAGGCAGTGAGGCAGTCAGGCAGTCGACAGCCCCTGCCAGCCACCCGCTCTAAGGTGCTAGGCAGGCATCACAATGGTTGGCAGAGAAGGAAAACCAGTTCCTCACCGGGATGGCTTTTCTTTGCCCGCGGATTGCCAGGCGACGGGCTTGTAGTGGGGGGTAGGTCTTTCGTATTTTTTGGCGTATGCGAAAATTTAACGAATCATGAAATACGATAATTGAACCATGCACAAGACTTCGTCGTTGCGTTGCCGTTGTCGTTGAAACTGTTGGTAGCTTCTTCAGCTTCAGCATCGACTTCGTCAGTTCCATTGTTTGCCTTTGTGTGTGCGCCGCGTATGTGTGTGGCATAATAAAATTTTATTGTAGCCAAAACTTGCTACCACTTTTTCCTTGGCTCTCAGTCGCTGAGGCTGTAGTTTCCCCCTATCCCCAGGCTCCTGCCCCTTCCGAGAGTAATTGTTTGTGGTGTGCGGTTCCCGCACTCCCATTGGGCCGCCCCGAGGCAAAGTAGTTTGGAGTGGGGAGTGGGCGGCAGCCAGACGCCCACATATTTGAAATTTAGCACGCTGCATGGGCGGCAGACCTCTTCGCCAAGCGCGCAACAATGTCGCCTCGTCATTATGTGGAGTTTTTCATTTCCATTTCACTTGCCAATTAGTCTTATTTTGCCGTATGGCATACTTTTTGGCGGCGGACTAAACGGCCGCTTCTCAAAATTAAATTGAAATAGGTATAAATGTTTAAGCTACACCTATGTGATGTGACCATTTGGGTAAGAATATTAATAAAATAGACAACAGAAACGCTGTAGTCGAGATTTATCGACAACGAGATACCATTGACATCTTTTCTGAAAATTATGCCTCTAGCTTTTACCAATTCAAAGATATCGATTTTTTTTGAAAATACGAAGGCGGAAAGGGGCGTGGCAAAAATCCGAGAGTGACATATATGCGTAATAGTTAAAAGGACAGAATTAAAAAGAAATAGGTCTTTAGAAATACGAAGGCGGAAAGGAGCGTGGCAAAAGTTAGCTTGCAACAATAACTCACCAAAAGCAAAAAGAATTACAGCTCTAGCTGTTACCATCTCCGAGAACGACAGACAGACGGACGGATAGACGAACAAGGCTATATCGACTCGGCTGTCGATGCTGATCAAGAATATATATACTTTATGGAGTCGGAGACGTCTCCTTCTGCCTGTTAGATACTCGTTCATTTGCACAAAATTAATATACCATTTGTACCTAAAGGTACATGGTATAAAAGTACATGGTAGAAATACTAAAGGAACCGTACATCAACTAAACATTTTTATTTCGGATTCTTTCTTGAAACTCTAACTCTGATAGGTGCACCTGCCCCACTCTCTTGAAAATTGAATTATATAGTTTCTTTTTATGATAAACAAAACATAGAGTATATTATTCCTCATATCGGTATCCGAATATCTAAAGCGACCACTGTATTCAACGGGTACCAACGTGTGAGTGAATGGTGGAAAAGTTGGGTTTGACTTAAAAATATGCTTAGCATACAATTTATAGGACACCCCGGACACCAAAGATTAAACCAATACTATATGCAAGGCTCCTTATATTCAATCCTATGACTGTAACTTAATGAAAAATAAACAATTATCGTAGAATGGAAAATGCGGATTTTTTATTCCACGCTCACAGGAAGCGTGGATTCAGAAGGTGAAAAATGTAAGTTTATAGTATATTTCATTTAACTTTTTACGAGTACTATATATGTTTACATATATATAATTCCGATGCGCAAGAAATATGAACTTAAATGCATCTCATACAGTTTGGTTACGCACTGGGGGCTGGTTAACCGTAAGTCCATCAGAAAATCAACGGATCCGGTTGCGTGTGCCCTGGATGCTCTTTAGCTGCTTCTCCACTTCACGCAGATACTTCTCGGGTAAGCAGTTGTCGCGCATGGCGGCGATCTTAGCGCCTATGACCTGGCGGATGTTGGAGTCGCGCTGCTTCTCCTGGTCTAGGCACTTCTGGACACGATCAGCCTCCAGCGCAGCAATACGCCGTCGTTCCGCCTGCTTGTCGCTCATCTGCTGTCGCAGGTCCTGGCGGTACGCCTGCCTCTGAGAGTTTCGCCGCCGCTCCACGGCTTTCTGCTTTTCCTCCTCCACGCGCATGCGATCCATTACTTTTCCGAACTCCTGCTCAGCATGTGCGATCTCCATTGCAAGGCGCTGCTTCATCTCCATGGCCTGGTGGGCCCGCGACTTTAGCAAGTCCCGCTCTACATCGCGCCGCGCGACTGCAGCTTCCTTTTCTCGGCGTCGGTATTCGCGCTCCAATCGGTCGCGCTCTTTTAGGTACTTCAGCTCGTCATTTGCCTGACGCGTCTCCATGGCTTCAGCGGCCACTGTGAAAATGCGCTGCTGGCGACGCTCGAACTCTTTCTTAGCCAGCCGCTGCATCTCTTTCACCTGTCGCTCTTTCTCCTGCTTCTCGCGCATGTACGCGGTGATTCGCAGCTCGGACAGTCGCTCCTGCTCGGTGAGCACGGCTTTGAAAACATTGGACATGTTCCGGATGCGCTGCAACTCATCGCGGAAGCGCTGTTTTTGCATCTGGACGGTGGTGCGCTTCTGCTCTTCCTGCTTGCGGTGCAACTCAGAGGCCCGGCGCAGGTCCTTAGCCTCGTCGGCCACCCTCTTGGCCTCCATATAGCGCTGATTTTCACGCTCGCTGAGCTGCTGCCGGATATCGTGGGCATAACGGTTTCGCTTTTCCAGTTCCAACCGCTCCCGCTCGTCCTCGGCCGATAGTGCTATCCGCGCGCGCTCATTAACCATGCGGGCCAACCTCTCGTCATCCTCCCGCAGTGCCTTGGCCAGCAGGTGTTTTTCATGGATCTGTGCCTCCCTCACCGCCTTGCATTTTGCGTCCAGAATCATGCGATTGACCTGCTTAACCTCCTGCTCCTGCTCCTGCCGCGCCAGGAAAGCGCGGCCAAGCACCGACTCTTTCTCCTGAAGAATCTCGCTCAACGTAGTACCGCTTTCTCCGACTTCGCCTTGCGCTGCTTCCCGCATCTGATCGATGTCCTTGAAGCGCCTGCGCGTCTCCTCTACGAGCTGCAGCTGCCTGCGGTGATCCTCCTCTTGCTTTTCAATGTCCTGAAGCCTGTCGCTCACAGTCGCCGGCTTGCCTTGGTCCTTCAGCCGCCGCAGCTCCGAAGCGCGCAGCACCAAGTGTTTGGTGCCCTGGTTGCGCTTCCGCTCCCGCTCGTTGCGCTCCAGCTGCTTTTTGTCGTATGCCACAGACTGGTCGCAGTGCGGCCTGCTAAATGAGACGAAGCCCATAGGTGCCGAGGTGGATGGTCGAAATCCGCCCGCGGGTAGCCGATAGGCGGCCGTCTGGGCTCGGGCCCGTGCTCTCAGGTCTTGGTACTTATTTTGCATCTGCGAGTCGGCACTGACGAACCGCACATTTGACGCGGAAAAGCACGGCATTTTTTTATCGCCTATATGCCGTAAGCTCAATGATGATCGCTGAGATGCGTAGACCTTGGTGCCGCCTGGGAGCCTTGGAAAAAACTAAATTTCTGGCAGGCGTTACTAAAACAACGGTTGTGGGGAAGATTGGCTAGTTTTGTTTTGCATGACGACCAGTGGTTTCTTTAATGGCGCACTAGGTTGCCTGGTTACCAGTTTGGGTACCCACTGAAAGCGCACCCGGCTAAAGGGCGACTCCTTCTTTTGGATTCACTCGGTCGTCTGCGCGAACCCAGCTAGCCTTATCTTCCCTGACCAATGTGGCCAAGCATTTGACCTGCCACTTCGTCCCGCCGAATGTTCAAAATGCAACCAAGCATAAATTTCGGAACTCTGCCATAGCCCCCGATGATTTATGCGCCTTACTTAAGGAAAAAACGTCGCAAACACGCCCGCCCCGTCCCTGCCAAATCCCTTACGGAGAAGAGCAATGATGTGTGCGAATATGGGAAAGAAGTCAGCAATTATGCGGCATAGAAAAGCAATAAGCTAACAAAATTCACACATAGTGAGCAGAGTCTCGAATTGGGTGTTTGAGATATCGGGCTATGCCCGAACCCAAGTCTCCGATGCGGCAACTGTCCATCCATCCTGTTCCACAGACGGCGACCCTCGCCAAGTCGCACTCTGCCGAACAAGGCGTGTTGGGAACTCTAAGCTGGCAAAAGTTTACGGCCACACATACAAATTAACTTGACCAAAGCAACAGACAGAGTCGGGGCTCTAGGCCACGCCCACATTGTCAAGCACGCTTGTGTGCGGGAGGGCACCGGAAGAGGGATTCAATCAAAGCCTCAAATAGGGAAAAATGGCAGGACTCGGGTCCATGGACAGGGAAATCCGAACCCAAAACGAGTTCCAGCTATTTGTGCTGACTTTAATAAAAAGTTTTCCCACACACCCACCCACCCACATACAAAAAGTTTCTCCAATGTGGAATTCCCTTCGACTTCATCGGGCTCTTCTAGTTGGATGCATTGAGGCGTTAAAGTCAACTTAAGCTGGCCCTGGGCCCGGTGCTGGTCCTCACGCTGGTGGAAGTGCGTTGCCAGCCAGCTCGTAAATGTAAATTGACATTTTCGAGTGCACGATTGAGCAAATGAACGTTTTTTCCCATCCCTGTCTCGACTTACCGCTCCACACTGCCTCCCCCTCCATGTCCCGGGGTAATGGTAGTCAAGTTGTTGGATTAGCACGGTGAGCCGCCGCAGGAGCCCCATCCGAAGCTGAATCCCAAGATGGGGAAAGGTCATGCATGGGCTGCTTGATTATATGCAAAGCGTTATTATCCTGGAACAGGATGCGGACAGAGAGGAGAGCCCGCCGGAGGACATCATTAGCATTCCCAAGTTCTAGCTTGGGCTTTAATTTATGCGCTTAAGTTGCGTTCGGCTAAGTCAAGTCGGCCCCATAGCACAACGCCTATGTCATTAATTAAGCCCATGTAAGGCGGCCTGTGTATAGGGATTAGTTGGAGGGCGGGCTTGGATTTAGTTATCACATGCTCTATCTAAGGGTCAAGCCTCCTTTTATCAATGTACCCGCAGGTGAGTCCCCAAGCGGTATCTCACAAACGTAAACGGTAACCTGTCCTTAGTCATTGATTACTCTCTAAATGGCAGAAAAACGAATGCATAAGATTAAGCAGAAATTAAACTTCGTCAAGTAGTTAGTAAAAATGTTAGGGAAATGACAAAGTTTTACTCTGGGAAAACCGACAGACTTTCTACAAATTTGCGAGGTTCTCAAATGCTTTTTGTTGTATGAGGGTCCGCCAGGGAATATTTAAAAAATGCACACATTTTCATGCCTTCTGGTGATTTATTTGCATAATTTACCGAGGAACGGTAAAAACGGCTTCAAGTCATATGTTATCCTTGCCCCCATCTTTGTGTCTATAGTATACAAATTTTTGACTGGCAGACATTCGATTTCCGGTTGCGTTTCCATAAACATGAAGACTCCTTCGTACTTTTTATAAAATATTGATCGCCTGACAGCTTTCAAGTTCAGCGCGTCCTCTGCTGCACCCCATGGAGGAATTTTACCCAGCTTCCTGTCACCGTTTATGTATGGACAGTAAAAAAATCCAGATTTATATCACGGGTTCCCACATAGTCGGATCTTGTACGCAGCCTCTTTTTGGCGATGAGTATTTCGTACTTTTATTTATTTGCCAACATATTTCGTAGCCGCACCGTTAAACTTTAGCTCCGGTCAATTTTTTTCTGTGAATTCCAGTACTTTGCATCTTTTCACACATTTTCGAGCAAATTAATTCCATCATTGCCGCATATTTTATGGACAGTCTTTTGCACCCGCCTTGTGATTTATATGCGCCATATTTCTGGGCCAGAGCTTGGGCTAACCCAAATCCGTTGATTGATTGACCCAAATGACATACAGAATTCTGCTTTGGATAAGTTTGTTTACTGAAGCACTTGCTGGTCAATGAAATCCAATCGAAAGCCTGCGCACTGGTCCAATTATTGTGCCCTTTTGTGTCAAAGAATTCAAAGAGAATACAACTAATTAAAATTTCCAAGAGTAGCTCAAAAAGAAGTATGATTTGACTTAATTCCAGTCGCCCCCTTTTCGTTTACTTTAAATTAAGCACTTTGACCCAGATATGATTGTTTCATCGAGGGAAATCATTCGACAGTTCAACATGAAATCACACACACCATGCTCAACCCGAGTTTCTGAGGTGCTGCTCCACTTGCAAATTCACAGGAATCGTTTTTAATCAATCGAAAATTAAACTGGTTCTTTTGGCGATCGCCCTGCGAGATTTGCTCCTCGCATGACCAACACAAAAAATTTAATTTATATTTGTTCCGAAGCACAAATCAGTCGTTATGTTAAGTAGGCTTTGGGGTGACGATCTGGTCGGTGCCGGCATGTTACATGCAAATGGAATTTATGAAGACTGCGACAAGAAATTACAACGCTTTTTCTGAAACCGAATTCGCGATGGGGCAGCTCTTAGCCTTGTTTATGGGACCGTTGATAAGATGTCAGGATATCACTGAGTCACTCGGCTCACAACTTTTTTTTTTCGATGCGTAATTTGCCCATCTAACCACAATTGAATTCCACGGGACTGCGATTGGATACAAGAAAATACGTGATATTTCACAACAGCGCAGAGCCGAAAGACGTCATCGTAAGTAAAGACCCAGCGGTGGGGATCGAAAATTTTCGCCCAGAGTCATGTCAGAGTACTAGTCCGAGTTTGACGTCCAACTGACAGTAGCGCTCGCCACACAGAATCCGAGTCTGATGACGAAGATTGAGATTTGATATTATAAATTACGTGACGATTTAATTAATTTACGTTAGCTGCATTGCAGCTGGCGAAAATCGAACGGCATGAGAATGTAAGCAAAGTGTTCAAATGATTGCATCCAAATCGGCGCACGATTTGTTAAAATTACGAGAAAAAAAAAACACCCGTCCCAACCTAAGTTCATCGGATTTTGTCTCTCCATCTATGTTAAAATGTTTAATTAATGAAAATTGTTGATTTTGGCTGTGCCTTATGATATTTTTACACATGTGTTATTTGGCATTAGAGCCTGTTCTCACTTGTTTGTGTGCTCACTCTTACTTTGGCTGAATTTAAATTCTCCCCACACCCGCTCTTCAATGTCACCCTCTGCAACAGCTCAAGCGCAAACAATCAACTGCAGCCCCAGCTCCGGTGGGCTAGATGCCATTGATAAGGATAATGGAAAATTTATTAGTTTAATTGAATTTCTAAGGCGGAAGTTTTACGTTTACGTAATTAAATCGACCCCACTTTTTCGCATCCTCCACGTGCCCGGGCACAGTCCCCGGAAAATTGTGGCTACAGCGGTTTGTGTAAGTTGTCTGCATCCCTGAGCCCGCCCAACTCTCTCAGATTCACATTGTCCTAGGTACCACGATTGGTTGAGGCTCTGCACGGTATGATAAATTATTAAAGACGGATGCATTCTTATATCCTCTTTGTGTCTCGGGTGGAGCTAATTCTCAGAAGACTGCAGTTTTGTAGTCTGATTTTAGATAGATATCGCTGTGGATAACTATTATCTAGCCGAAGTATTCACTCAGGAATATTGTTTCCCGTCCAGCAATGCTGTTTAGTTTGTCTGATAGTTTCTTTGAATCCCAAGTTTGAAACAGTTTGGCTTCGCTTATCCATCAAACATGCACATATTAAACATTGGATAAACAAGCCTGTTTCTCGTTTTAATGGACTGCTTAAAGCTATCGACGTAATCGCTTGACTCCAGAACAGAAGCCAAAACAAACGGATGGAGCAGACTCTGGAGGTGTGGCAGAATACGGAATACGGAGTGGGAGATGGCTGATGGCTGATGGATAAATGGCAGCCAACATAAAACACTTAGCGGAAAAGGAACAAACGCTACCAAAAGCAGGGTTGCCTGAGTGACCTGAAGCGCAAATATCGTTGGGGGCGGGTGGATGGAGGGTTGGGTGATCAGAAGGCCGTTGCATGGTACGGCAAACGGTAGCTGGCCAAGTGGCAAACCCTTCGCTGCGTCCTCGAGGGGTCAAAAGTGGCGCCCGTGCAGAAATGGCTAAAGCCAAAATAATGAAAGTGCTGGACCCCCTTGCTGTCGTTGGAGTGTACATCAAAGGTGCAAACGGGGGCCTGTGGATTGGTGGTGCAAAAGGAATGACTGCGTGGATGGGAGGTTGGTTGGCGAAAGCGAGATGACGCCGTTCCTAGTACGCCACTTTGCATACATGACGTGGAACGAACAGGCGGAGGTACGGAAAATAATAAACTACGAATACACATATGAGGGCGCCTTTGGACCGGTGGGGAGCACCTTTCGTGACCTTTGGGTGCCTTGTAATGTGGTTTGCCAGGTAGACACCCCTGCAATTTGCAATTAATCAGCAAACAGGCAACCAGGACTTTCCTGTCCTCCTCCGGGTTTGAGTCCGATGGGAGCAGTCCCAGACGGACAGCCCGACAAGCACGGATACCAATGCAGTTGCATACATTCTGGCGCGGCGCATTGATAGAAACGCAGTGGTAGAAGGCCCATAAATTAACTCGGACTGCAGCCGTGGCTGCCAAGGGGTTAATATTGTGAAATGTTTAATAGCCACCCACCGAGCAGACAGGGTCTGACCTTTAATTTATTTTGTATTTGTCAGCTTGGATTCTATTTGCAAAAACAAGTCAATATAGGCATTACGAGCCGATTCTTGCATTCGGGGGAAAGTCAATCTTTAAGACCGCTGGCTTATCGCACGCTTCATTGGGAAAACAACATTAAATCAAGTACTTTGTTTTTCCCTCCACGCAGACTCTGTTCAAGGAAGTATAATTCGGAAAAAATAAATGACAATTTTATGGAGCAGGCTGGCAGACGGTGTTGTCTACCGCTAAGATACCGCTCCAAATCCTCTGCCAGTCGGGCCACAGTGGAGGAGCCGGCTGCGGCACATGCGGGGAACTTCATTGCCAAAAGGCAAACCAAGAAAATAAGTCATTAAAATGCGTATTGACGAAAGCGGGAAAGTGGATTTTGCATGCTTTTTGAGCGATGAAGCTCACACTTAATCTTCGATAGCCCCTCCTGATGCCGTCCGTGGGCTCAGTGGCGGGCCCTTGCGGCTCCACCCTGTAGCTGCAGATTGAGGGACGGAGGGCACAACGGTCCCTTCGCGTCGCCCTCTTCGAAAACTGAAAGGCAGTAAAATGTGATTGGAACGGTGAGCTAAGGCACCTAATGTCGGAACTCTCGACAATAACATGTGTTCTAATGTAAGCCAACCTAATACGCTTCCTACATTGAAAATAGCTGATCTAACTTCTTTAAGACAGGCTTGTCCCTTAAGGTCGTACCGGGCTCATGTATAATTTTTCAACATCTTAAACTCCAATAATTCATCTCATAAAAATCGTAAACAACGGGCTGTGAACGATCGTTTCGGGACTTGGATCAAGGAACCACTGCGGACAACTGCGTACGCAGAACGCCTTTAAATGTATTTTTATACCATGTACCTTAAGGTACAAATGGTATATTAAGTTTGTGCAAAGTATGTAACAGGGAGAAGGAAGCGTTTCCGACCCTATAAAGTGTATATATTCTTGATCAGCATCAACAGCCGCGTCGATCTAGCCATGTCCGTCTGTCCGTCTGTATGTATGAACACGTCATTCTCGGAGATGGTAAGAGCTAGAGGTGTAATTATTATACCATGTACCTTAAGGTACAAATGGTATATTAAGTTTGTGCAAAGTATGTAACAGGGAGAAGGAAGCGTTTCCGACCCTATAAAGTATATATATTCTTGATCAGCATCAACAGCCGAGTCGATCTAGCCATGTCCGTCTGTCCGTCTGTCTGTCCGTCCGTCCGTCCGTCCGTCTGTATGTATGAACACGTCGTTCTCGGAGATGGTAAGAGTTAGAGGTGTAATTCTTTTTGCTTTAGGTCCGTTATATGTGTACGCAGGTCGAGTTTATTTCAAATTTTTGCCACGCTCCTTTCCGCCTTCGTAATTTGCATAAAACTGTATTTTCTTTGATTACTTGAACAAAATAAGAGCTAGAGACCTGTTTCTTTTTGCATTGGGACCGTTTAACTATTATGCAGATAATGCCATTTCCAGATTTTTGCCACGCCCCTTTTCGCCCTCGTATTATCAAAAAAATCTATATCTCCACAATGGTAAAAGCTAGAGATTTAATTTTAAGTCTGCTAAGTCTGCTGATCGCCAAACACGTGCATGCAAAATTACGTTGAGATCGGACAATAAATATAGAAGATATGACCAATTAAAGTTTTACCCACCCCTTCCCACGGCAACGGCAAGAGAGGTACATGGTATCTCGTTGTCGAGGAATCTCGACTACAGCGTTTCTACTTGTTTCATCTGCATATTTGCTTATATTTAAAAATGTTATTATCTAGCCATCTGTCAAGTTTTCTAAAGATCGGACAATAAATAATGAAAATATGACCTTTAGCAGTGTCAGTACAGGGAGACGTTATATGAACCATTAGTATGTTCTGGTTTTATGATTTGGTACACGTAACGAGGTTGATACTGATACATAAATAGAAAACTTAATTGATAATGAAAATGGTACATGGTATATCGTTGTCGAGAAATCTCGACTACCGCGTTTTTAATTTTTATACCATGTACCTTAAGGTACAAATGGTATATTAAGTTTGTGCAAAGTATGTAACAGGGAGAAGGAAGCGTTTCCGACCCTATAAAGTATATATATTCTTGATCAGCATCAACAGCCGAGTCGATCTAGCCATGTCCGTCTGTCCGTCTGTCTGTCCGTCCGTCCGTCTGTCTGTCCGTCTGTCCGTCTGTATGTATGAACACGTCGTTCTCGGAGACGGTAAGAGCTAGAGGTGTAATTCTTTTTGCTTTAGGTCCGTTATATGTGTACGCAGGTCGAGTTTATTTCAAATTTTTGCCACGCCCCTTTCCGCCTTCGTAATTTGCATAAAACTGTATTTTCTTCGATAACTTAGGCAAAATAAAAGCTAGAGACCTGTTTCTTTTTGCATTAGGACCGTTTAACTATTAAGCAGATAATGCCCTTTCCAGATTTTTTGCCACGCCCCTTTCCGCCCTCGTATTTACAAAAAAATCGATATCTTCGAAATGGAAAAAGCTATAGACTTAATTTTAGGTCTGCTAAGTCTGCTGATCGTCAAACATGTGCATGCAAAATTACGTTTAGATCGGAAAATAAATATAGAAGATATGATCAATTAAAGTTTTACGCACCCCTTCCCACGGCAACGGCAAGAGAGGTACATGGTATCTCGTTGTCGAGGAATCTCGACTACAGCGTTTCTACTTGGTTTTGCTTTAGGTCCGTTATATGTGTACGCAGGTCGAGTTTATTTCAAATTTTTGCCACGCCCCTTTCCGCCTTCGTTATTTGCATATAACTGTATTTTCTTCGATAACTTCGACAAAATAAGAGCTAGAGACCTGTTTCTTTTTGCATTAGGTGCGTTTAACTATTATGCAGATAATTTTATTCCAGATTTTTGCCACGCCCCTTTACGCCCTCGTATTTTCAAAAAAATCGATATCTCCAAAATGGTAAAAGCTGGAGACATCATTATAAGTCTGCTAAGTCTGCTGATCGCCAAACACGTGCTTGCAAAATTACGTTCAGATCGGACAATAAATATAGAAGATATGGCCAATTAAAATTTTACCCGCCCCTTCCCTAGGCAAACGGCATGCCTCACACGCTGGGGTGACGTCATCCGTCACTTCTTTTTTTTTCAATTCAATATTTATTTACAATCTGTCTTGTGACAATAAGTAAATTTTATAACTAATATTTTACAGGACAGGAGTAGCAGACTTCCAGTGAAACCTGCTATTAAATATAACATCTTGTTTACTTAAATTAGCCTATCAGGGAGATCAAGAACGTGAAATCTTTTAAGTCTTCTATATGTTGAACTATTGTCTACTAGGCCTAGGGCTAAATTATTCATATGATTGTGAAGTCTGTCTGTATATTTCCTACTGTATTTGTTAATTTCTTCTTTTATTGTTGGAATGTTTAGGTCTCTGTGAATGTTTGCATTGCTTACATAAAATGGAGCATCGACAATTTTTCGCAATGTTTTCGACTGGTAGCGACTGCTAGCTGTTCCCCAGAGCTGGATAGCGTAGGTCCAAACAGGCTTCAGAATGGTTTTGTAGAGGAGAATTTTATTTTCCAAAGAGGCTGCAGGTTTTTTATTAAGTAGCCAGGACATTTTCAGTGTTTTTATTCTGAGCTGTTGACATTTCGCTTTTATGTGAGGTTTCCATGTTAGTCTGCGGTCGAGGTGCATGCCAAGATACTTCACACATGAATCTTGTGGAATGGCTGAGCCGTAAAGTGTCACGTTTGGGCAGTTTCCTGGTCTTAATGCAAATGTTATTTGGACAGACTTCAGGGAGTTGATTTTAATTTTCAGCGAAGAAACCAGGATGCAATAATATTGTGCTCACTTTGCAACAGTTGAGATGCTTCGTCCGACATGAACTTGTTGCCAGGATAGATGTATCGTCAGCATATGTTGCAATGGTGCAATTATTTGTTACTGGCATATCTGCCGTGCACCCTATAGGTGTAAAGGACTGGTCCTAATACACTCCCTTGTGGAACGCCTGCGTTTATGAGAAGTAGTGTAGACGTTTCATTTCTCTGCTGCACGTAGAAGCATCTTTTGGACAAATAGGATTTTAGTAATAGATAATATGGGGCAGGTAACCATTTCTTAATCTTGTAGAGTAATCCCTTGTGCCAAACACGATCAAACGCTTGTTGAACATCTAGGAACGCAGCAGTACAATATTTTTTGTTCTCAAGCGCAGATACAATTTCATTGGTGACCCTATGACATTGCTCAGTGGTGCCGTGACCTTTTCTGAATCCGAATTGGTATTCAGGAATGATGGAAAGTTCGTCCAAAATTGGCAACATCCTCTTCAATAGTATTTTTTCAAACACTTTCGAGAATATTGTCAACAGACTAATGGGACGGTAAGATGATAGTTCTGATTCTGTCTTATTTGGCTTGAGGATTATGATGATTTCTGCACATTTCCATTGACTTGGGAAATGGTCTAACCTGAGCATGGCGTTAAACACTAGTGTAAGAAACCGTATACAATTTAATGGTAGATTTTTGAGAGTGATGCCGTCTATCTTGTCCGGGCCTGGCGATTTTTTATTACTCAAGCATTTAATTTCTGTCACGACTTCGTCAAAGTGAATTCTTTTAATTGGCAAGCTCATTTGACAGGGTGACCCAAGAAAGTTTTCTACTTCAGCTTCCGTTGTAGGATTGGAAATGTCGTTAGGCTGGAACACAGAGTGCAGGTGTTGTGCAAATGCCTCAGCTTGTTCATCATCGGATCTACACCAAGTTCCATTGTTTTTGCGGATGATTGTGTTTCTTTTGCATGGTCTCTTTAGATATTTAGTGGCTCTCCACTTCTTTGACTTCGTTCGCACGTGTATTTATACGGTATTTTGTGTATGTGTGCACTTGCTGATTTTTTTGATGTCAACAAACGAAAATATGGTGAATTATTTGAAAAAAAAATCAAAGGAATGGTTCATAAAGAAAAGAGGTACATGGTATCTCGTTGTCGAGAAATCTCGACTACAGCGTTCCTTGTTATACCATGTACCTTAAGGTACAAATGGTATATTAACTTTGTGCAAATGTATGTAACAGCCAGAAGGAGACATCTCCGACCCCATAAAGTATATATATTCTTGATCAGCATCAACAGCCGAGTCGATATAGCCATGTCCGTCTGTCCGTCCGTCCGTCTGTCCGTCCGTCCGTCCTTTTTTTCTAGAGAATCGCGTTCGCAACGAGACGTGTTTAAAACCTTTTCAAGTGTTTTAACAGATCCGTCAACATGTCCGGTACAACCGCCACCATCCGCACCCGCAAGTTCATGACCAACCGCCTGCTCGCCAGGAAACAGATGGTCTGCGATGTCCTGCACCCGGGTCTGTCGTCCGTGAACAAGACGGAGATCCGCGAGAAGCTCGCCGCCATGTACAAGGTCACCCCCGACGTGGTGTTCGTCTTCGGTTTCCGCACGAACTTCGGCGGCGGCCGTTCCACTGGCTTCGCCCTCATCTACGACACCCTCGACTTCGCCAAGAAGTTCGAGCCCAAGTACCGCCTGGCCCGTCACGGCCTCTTCGAGCAGAAGAAGCAGACCCGCAAGCAGCGCAAGGAGCGCCGCAACAGGATGAAGAAGGTGCGCGGCACTGCCAAGGCCAAGATCGGTACTGGCAAGAAGTAAACACCAGTCACCTGAGCACGAGCACCGGGCTGTGCTGCGCTGCAGTGCCTCCCGACAATTCCCAAAAGCTGCTGGTTATGCGTTAGTTACACCCTTTTTTGCGATCTTACCAACAACCAACCAACCATCCGACAAAGGTATGTATGAACACCTCGTTCTCGGAGATGGTAAGAGCTAGAGGCCTAGTTCTTTTTGCTTTTGGTGTGTTATTATTGCAGGCAGATCAAGTTTATTTCAAATTTTTGCCACGCCCCTTTCCGCCTTCGTAATTTGCATAAAACTGAATGTTCCTCGACACATTAGCCCATAACTTGCACAAAATAAGAGGTATTGACCTATTTCGTTTTGCATTATGTTTGTTTAGCAATTACGCAGATAAAAGTATTATTGGATTTTTGCCACGCCCCTTTCCGCCCTCGTATTTACAAAAAAATCGATATCTTTGGAATGGTAAAAGCTAGAGGCATAATTTTCAGTCCAATAAGTCCACTGATCGTCAAACACGTACTTGCAAAATTACGTACGGATCGGACAATGATTATAGAAGATATGGCCAATTAAGGTTTTACCCACCCCTTCCCTAGGCAACGGCATGCCGCACACAAAAATTTGGTGAATTATTTGAAAAAAAAAAATAAAATCAAAGAAATGGTTCATAAAGAAAAGAGGTACATGGTATCTCGTTGTCGAGAAATCTCGACTACAGCGTTCCTACTTGTTTTTTTTTTTTGTGGCGACGAAAACTGTCAAGTCGAGAAATTCTTGGAAAGGCGGACAGTCATTTTTGCGTGGATTTAGTATTAAGTGGGTTATTTCTTCATCGTTTTAATTAATAATTTTTTGTATACATACATATATTAAAGTTAAAATAAGGGAAAGGGGTTCGCAGCAGATCGGATTTCCATTTGATTCGTGTTGCGGAGCATTTACAAACAACTAGAAACGCTGTTGTCGAGATTTCTCGACAACGGAATACCATACCATATATGCCTTTCTCACAAACCATTATTTTTTATTTCATTCATATTTTTTTAAATAATTCAACAAATTTTTTGTTAGTTTAAATCGAAACAATCAGCACGTGTACACATACATACATTTCTGTATGTAGACACGTGCTAATTGTGAATACATCCATATACTTTTGAATGTATACACGTAGTGATTGTTTGATGAACCGAAGTCAAAGAAGAGGCGGATTGGATGAAGTCATCCGACGTTTGAAGCGACATGCCGTTGCCGTGGAAAGGGGTGGGTAAAACTTTGAACGGTCAAATTTTCTATATTTATTGTTCGATCTCGACGTAATTTTGCACGTGCTTACCGACTCATAGCACTTAAAATTATGTCTCCAGCATCGCACTCAGCTTTAAAAATATTGAAGATATAGCTTTTGCGAAGGATATAGCGATAAAGATCTATCTCGATTTCGAGAAATCGCGACTACAGCGTTTCTACTTGTTTATCCTAGTTATAGAAATCAGGCTAAAAGTAAGAACCTGATTTATGGTTCGAAAAACACTAATGCACGGATAATCTGGTGTAAACCACGTTTATTATGTATTTATATAATATATAATGTAATATGAGTATATACATATACAAAAACCGTCGAGGGAAATAGTTAAATGTATTAAAACATCTGTAGAGCATTGTTTAAAACTAAAAGGTACAGTCTCAATCGTTAATCGGGAAATAAAAGCTAATTTTAAGGCATACAGAATACTGAAGGCACCCTAGGACCATATTTCACTTGAAAATTCTTTTAGCACGCGGTCTTATCCCCTCCGACACACATATGTGTGCAAATGCACAGTGCGTTGAAGATGCCATAAATTTTCATTTTCAATAAAAATAACGAGCAAATGCATAATGTTTCTTTCCTTCATAATATGCCATCGCCACCAGAGCTTGGGCCCAGAGCCATGCCAAATGGCTCTCCGTAAGAACGCCAGTAAGTGTGGGCGAAATGCTTTAATACGAGTACATTTTGCAGCTATATTTGTTATGCAGTCGAGGAGGCCGCAGGAAGTGCTGGGCACAGCGACAGTTATCCGGGAGTTTTTTCCCGGCAGTGTTTTTCCATTTTAATACGACAAACCTCCACATAAGTGATTTTTCGCGTAAATCAAAAACCGGCTACGGGGTGGGGCTTAGCCCCAGATTTTTGTGGGGCTAGGGCTGGTGTCGCTTTCGTTTACAGCATGTGTCGCATGTGGCCATCGGTGTGCCACTCCACTTGCAGCAACTTAAGATTAATTCATTTGGCTGTTGCTTGAGTGCAAATTACAAAATTACTTAATTTCCTGTTCGCATTCTTTAAGCCATAGTAAATTCCGCATCGTCACTGCACTCAGTCGCCAGTCTTCCTGTCACCACCGCCGCCGCCGCCACCGCCACCGAAGATAGACGATTCGGTTTTTCACTTGAATTTAAATTTATAAATATTTAAGTATTATGATAGACGCACTGGGACAGCTGCTTGGGTCGCCACGTTTCGTCTGCAGGTTCTTGCGCAAACAGCACAGAACCTCCCGTTCCATTGGACTACGGGCTAGAGCGGTATCCTCCGCCAAAGGTAACTGGCATGACTATAGTCGCTACCGGTGCCTGGCCAGACGCTCGGCCTCGGCATGATAAAAATGAATCTTTGATGTCATTTGCGTTTGCATGGAAATTTGTTTTTTACCAAAAAAAGGGCACGGAAACCACAGTCTGTGCGTTGCTTTTGTTAATGAAATTTGTTCGAGTGGCGAAGGGCTGAATGCCGGAGCTACTGGGAGCCACCGAGCCCCGTTTATTTGCCAAAAATATTAAATGGTTTAATAAAACATGAGACTGTGTGTGGTCTTCCCGGGACGCAATCGATTTAACCTCACCTGGGCTTAGTCTGATGCTGGGTAACTTCAAGTGATCCCACACTCCCACGCTAGCCGGCTAAAAATTTACGTCTCTGATAACAAAATCTAATTGTCTTAGCAGGATTGCACAGATGGGTAGAAAAATGCATCAATTGGCTCGGCTATTTCACCAAACACCAAAGCCAGTAGAGAAATATGTCGTAGAGTTATTCAAAGATGCAAATTTGTATACCATGTACCTTAAGGTACAAATGGTATATTAAGTTGGTGCAATGTATGTAACAGGGAGAAGGAAGGAATTACGATCCCATAAAGTATATATGTATATTCTTAAAGTATATATGTATATTCAGCATCAACAGCCGAGTCGATCTGCACATCGCCCTCTGTCGCCCTCTGTATGTATGAGCACGTCGTTCTCAGAGATGGTAAGAGCTAGAGGTGTAACTCTTTTTGCTTTAGGTCTGTTATATGTGTACGCAGGTGGAGTTTATTTAAACTTTTTGCCACGCCCCTATCCGCCTGTGGGAGCCGCGTATTTGTTGACTACGAGGCCATGAGATGCATCGCCTCCATTGGTAGACTTGCCTCGCTCTTAATTGCTAAGACAAATCATACGCTAATGGGATTGAAGCACAGAAACACCGTGCAACGGTCTGCGAGCAACCACGGGACACGTGCTCCTTAAAAAGGAACCATCCCTCTGCTTCGCACTCGGAACTTTTGACTTTGGAGAGGCCATTAAAAATTAAATAAACAATTTGCTACAGTTTCATTGGAAAATGTGTGATTAAGTGCTGCCCGTTTTGGAAAACTAGTCTGTGGTTTTATGACCTCGCATTACTGGTCTCCATTCATTTTATGCCTTTCAGCCTTTTTAGCTCTGATGAGACTAAAGTATTTGGGATGCAGTTTCGGTTTGGTTTCGGGCCATCGGTTTTATTGCAAACGGATGTGTTCTGTGTTTCTATGCAGTATGCGCGCCGACTGCGTTTTCCTTCTGCCAGTGATGTGCTCTGAGTCCCTACAGCCACTTTTCTCACTTCAATTTATTTAAGGCATGACTTTTCCCAGTCATTTTCTTACCTTAAATTAAGCCCCAACAATTTACACAAACCATCTTGTCAATCGTAATCAATAATTGGCCCTGCGCAATTTCGTGGGGCAGTCGTGGCTGCAGTACAAGGACTTCCATGGAATCTTTTGAATCTGCCCAAATCTAACCAATTGCAAGTGCCAATGGCTATCCGACTGCATCCCTTTCCGCCGTTCCCGGCTGGCCCTGGTCGAAGCTGTCAATCTGATCCAGCCCACCTCTTTGTCCACCTTCGCAGGCGTAACGCTGAGAAATCTGTATCCGTTCGTTTTTCTAAAGGTCTCCAGGAACCCCGGTGCGTCGGCAATTTAAAAGTTGGCATTCCAGGGACACGCCGTTCTCTATAGCAATTACCAAACCACACAACAATCGTTCAATGGCAGAATAAAATCGACTTAAAAATAGACAAGGGAACAAGACAGAACCCTCGGTGCGATTGTGAGTGGAGTTGAAAGAAAATCGGAGGCAGAAAATTGCCGAAAGCTGCTGCATCTCTTCCTACACAGCCTCCCCAGCCTGTTGTTGTTGTTGACGGCTGGCGGGCTGGCTGGCTGGCTGTCTGGCTTCAATTTCGAGACAATCGCAAATTGACAATCAAAGTCTTGAAAGACAGTGAAAACTGCTGCGGCAAACAACAGCCAGAAACATATGAAAAGAGCTAGCACGGCATCTTTTCCTCCGATGTGCTCATGTGGGAGTGCGCCCGAGCCTGAGTCGCTGACTGCGCGCCTGTCTACGTCGCAAGAGCATTTGATTTAAATTGAGTTTGGGAAAATTTTCGTTGATTTGATTGTAGCAACTAAACTTGCAACGAGCTCACTGCGAGCCAGCAGCGAAACAAACGAAAATCGTGGGCGTGAGAAAAGGTTGGTGGTTGGTGGCTCTGAAACATTGTTCGTAGATACTTTTCAGTTCGATTTATGGGAAAACAAATACTCCTTTATTGCTTCCAATGTAAAAGGCTGAATCTAGTAAATGCATTCGAAAATACTCAAAAAGAAAACCGCATGTCCAGAAAGTAATATATTATATTATCCATTTAAATATGAAAACCCTGTCAATACCAACTACTCCTTTAACTATTTCGAATGAAAGCATTTTCAGAAGAGCTCGGCCCAGTTCGAATGCTTTTAAATTGTAATTTTAAGAAATATCTTTCAGGATGACAAAAACTATGCCACTCCAGTTCACACCAGCATCTAATAAAGGCTGGACATAATGTGGCCGATGCGCTTAATCTTAGAGAGTTGTCAATACAGCAATTCTGGCACCTCCACGAGCGGCCTGCATCCCATCGTCATAACTTCCTTTTTATTGTCATTTAGAATGGAGCGAAGCCGGTCTCTTGGCCAATCTGGCACCCACATGCGCCGCCACTTGGCCGAACTAAACGATCCAACGAGAGGCTCATTAAGTCGTAAAATCGTTTTAATCGCCGACATCCCCAGTCCGACCCCATTGTCAGTGGACTTCGAACTCCCTGCTCTCGCAACTGGTTTGCGAATCCATAAAGAGTTAATAAAATACGAAATCAGGGCGTTTAAAGACCGCGGTTGTAAAAATAAATAAATTTATATTCCTAACTTTCCCGTCCCCCCAAACACCGCCAATGCCTTGGCTGCGCTGCTTTGGCTCCTTAGGCGACGGTCGTGGGGACACTTCGTTGCCTATTGAATGGGAACACAACACATCGGAGACTTATGAAACGTCTCATTATCATTTGTCGGTTTCTTTATTTGCGACTTTCGACGCGGGTTAAGGAGTCGGACTTGATTTTTTAGGAGAGAGGGCCACACAAGTCTCCAGCCAAGAAAGTCTGTGTGGCAAACACTCGTATATCCAGCCATTTAATAGCTAAAGATTGCCGTTGTTAACATAAACTTGAACTTGTAGACACGCGGACAACAACATCTACAACAGAAATCCATTTAAAAATTCAATAAGCAAGGGGAGTCGAGAGTCTCTGGGACCTTGAATACGCGTTTTGGTACCTCGGGATTATTTTGAATTCGGTTTCGGTTTCGGCTTTGGCTTCCCACTTTGCCTCTGCTCCGATATCTTATAAAAACGATACGAGTGCGTTCCAGCTGGCATGCCTCGGCAGCAGGCCAAAGATCGCCCTTCCGTTCGCGGGTAGGTACGAATTCGCGGGGGATTCCGCCGCAGAGTGCTCAGATTTCGCATTTCCAACGTGCGTGGGCCTCCTTCCGTGTCCTCTGGCATGTCCTTCTCTATGTTGTGTTTTTAAGTTTCTTGCTATTGCCATTGTCTGAGTTCGCTGTCTAGACTTTTGGCACGGATTGGAAAAATAATTTAATTTTAATGGGGTTTCGTCTATTCCTCGGATCCATTCAAAATAGCCGCCCCTTCTGGGGTATTGAATACTGAGCGGGAAAACAAAATAAATCTGCTATGCATTAGCCAAAATTTTTTATTTATTTATTTATTTATCTAAAGCTAACAAATAGTTTAAAACTAAGAGCTAACTTAGGACTAAGAGCTAGAGCAGCTTAGGCCTTCGGCTCACAGTAATGTTATTAATTGTACATTATATTACTAGTAAATTACATACAAGATTTGTTAGTATTTAAATTTTGTAATAGATTTGGCTCCTATTAAGGAATTTAAGGATGTTTTCAGAGTTAATATTTGTGGGGTTGGCTAATGTGTTAATAGGGTTGTGGAGAAATGTGGAACGATGTGTGTTAAGGGCGGGGCAGGAACAGATAATATGGTGTATGTTCACCTGAGCATTGTTGCACAATGGGCACAGGCTGCTTTTTATTCTGTCAAGGTAGTGAGCGTTTGTCAAATATGTGTGTCCAAGTCTAAGTCGTGTGACGATGACTTGATTTCTTCTGCTTATGGGGGAGTTTGAAAAGAGTTGCATTGAAGGAGATGAATTTCTGATATCTTTATACCAGACGGACGTACGTAGTTGTGTGTGTTTTTCATGTAGAATTGATTTTAGGAAATTGGATATATCCTTTGGGTTAAGGCTAGGGGTTTAGGCTAGGGGTTTAGGCTAGGGGGGATTTGGCTGCCAGTTTAGCAGCGTTGTCAGCATATTCGTTCCCAATAATTCCCAAGTGACTAGGGATCCATATAATTTCTAACGGCGGTTGCGTAGTAACTATGGTTATTGTGATTTGATATGGCGGATATCGAGGAAAAGGAGTCGGTGCAAATAACATGATAGCCTGGCGATTTGGCGCAGATTTGTGCTATAAATTCGCTCGATAGGACAGAAGAGTAGATGGGTAGGTGTCCGGTTTTTATACTTTCAGATTCTCTTGTAATGATGAATGTTGTTATTCCGTCGGACTTGGAGCCGTCAGTATAAATGAAGTTGCGGTTAGGATAGGAGAGTTTGAGGGAGTGGAATAGTTGTTGGAAAATAATTGGCGGGGCTGGTTTTTATTTAAAATCGAAAGAGGGGTGTTTGTGGCTTTGAGGGCACTAAGCATGTTGATTTTTTTGGAGGAATTTCTCTTATGTGGGAGGTAAGAGATTGAATGGGATTTGCATATTTTTATTATTTCATCAATAGTACTGGTGTATTTCTAGGTCTTTTTTGTGGTTTTATAAGGTTATGTAGAGGAGATTTTTTAGCTTGGTTTAAATATTTGGAGAGTTTTCCGGTGAGGAAGTCTTTTTTGTGCTCTATTGTGTTGATTCCGGCTTCGAATAGAAGGTTATTAATAGGTGTGGGGCGAAATGCTCCCAGAGCTGATCTAATTGCTGAGTTAAGTGAGGTTTTTATTTGATTGAGCTGGGTGCACGACCATATATGGGCAGAAGTCTATTTTTGAGACTATAATTGATTTAACGATTTGGATAAGTGTAGTTGTGTCGGTGTTGTATTTGAGAAAGGACAGGTGTTTTATTATATCTAGGGGCTTGGCAAGCTCTGATTTAAGTTTATAATTGTGAGAGCTCCATTGCAAAAATTGAGCAAAGTATTTAAAAAGTCATCGACTCGGCTGTTGATTCTAATTAAGAATATATATACTTTATAGGGTCGGAGATATCTCCTTCTGCCTGTTACATATATTTGCACAAAGTTAATATACCATTTGTACCTTAAGGTACATGGTATAAAAACTAATATTAAAGACAAAATAACTATATAGTTTAATTATACAAAGAAATTAACAAAACTAAAGTTATATAGTTTCTAAATAAATTTGGTGTAATACATAAACGGTTTTTACCCGAAAAAATGTTGTATCGAAACTCTCTGTAATCGCGATCAAAGTAGGGCCCCTTCTTTGTACATACATATAGGTACGAGTATACATCGTTACTAATTTTTTTATATAACAGTATTTATACCATGTACCTTAAGGTACACATGGTATATTTAGTTTGTGCAAATGCATATAACGATGAGTGTACCCTTCTTATTGTGATTGGACGTGCAGATCTCATTGGATCGCAGCAGCGCGCCGGTGGGAGCCGAAGCCCGCTGACTCATTCAGCTGACCACAACAAAGAGAATCGCTGGCTGCTTTACAACTTTTTCTTTGACGCATTCAAATGAGAACTCTTAACGGGCGACGGTCCCAATATTGACACTTTTTAAATGGCTTTCATTTGTTGGATTATTAGATGCCTGCCCAAACAAATACGACTTGGATATCATGCCCACCTTTAAGTAGAAGCGATTTTGGTATTCATAAAACGCAGCTGAGTCCGATTTGATGAGTAATCCGATTCAACGGCAATCAAAGCACCCAATTATGAGCTATTTACATCATCTGCCGTGTTTATTTCGAAATAAACGTCAGAGCCCTTAGCACTTGGCCGTCAATCGGGTATATGCTCGGTCCAGGGAATGAGCTTTTCTAGGCGACTACGGTCAGCGTATGCTAATCTGGCGAACAGCCTAAGAAAAATCAATCAATGGCCCTCGGAGTCAAAAAACTTATATAGAGGTAAAAAATTGTGTAATCCGAAAGAGCTTAAGTGCTGCAAGGAACTAAATTCGGTTGCGCAAGTGTGAAATGGTCGAGACTGAAGCGAAAGTTACGTGCATTGAGTTGGAAACGTTGTCGTATTTCTTTATTATGTCCTGCTCTTTTAGCCGCCTTTGAACTTCGCCGTAATCTCATCAGCAGCATCAATGTCTGCCACGCTCCCTGTCACCATGAGAATCCATAACGCATGCAGCTTGCTAACATCGCAGACAAGTTAGCACTCCGTCGCATCTTCGAAGCTAATTCAATCCAGTTCAAGACTGTGGCCTTCAAGTTCCGAACTTTGTAGCAGAAACTACGCGCCATCCAAAAGGCTTGCTAAAAAACTCTGAGGGCAGCACCCACTGCCGTTTACTGGCATGCCCCGCCATCGTTGCGCAAAGGTGGCCCCGTCACGGAAAACAAAAGTCAGCGTATAATGTGATTAAAACTTGAACTTTTGGCAGGCCCAGAAAAGTTTTGATGGCTAAGCGCCGAAGGTGGCGATTGAGGTATAGTAGGAACAGCATAAACCCAAGTCAGAGTAGCAGGTAAATCATTTCACGCACCCGCACCCGAAAATCGACCTACAAAACTTTTAAAATATCGCGGCAATCGTTCTGCCTGAGTCTGCATTCATTTCTCATTATCGACATGCTGTGCCAATGTCAGTAAAGTTTTTATTAATGTGCGCCGGTTCCGTTAATAAGTAACTAAGAAAAACTTGAGAACCACGCGGGCACAACATTTTATTTAATAGTGATATCTAATATGCAATATATTGAACGTACTAATTACAGAAAAATTAATAATTATTAATTTCTCTACCATTAGGGAAATACAAATTCGGTGCTCCTCAAGTCATTATTTGTTGTTTTGAATATGTTTGGCATTTTGCCACTAAGCAACACGAAAAGTTTGTCTTTTTGTTTTTGGCAGTAGAGTTGGACCAGACACAATAAATATCCGACAATACCCGCACCCTCATCCACTTCTGCCTACAATCCACATTGACTGAACAAAACGTACTAAATTCTGAAGGAATTTAAACGTGTATCCAAGCGCGGCCAATGAAACGTCTCTGTTGTATTTGTTTTGATTGTTTATTACTGCAGTAGGCGACTGCAAGGAGAACTTAAAAACAAATTGCTGAAAAAATGACTCATAGAGTTGCTGATCCATGTACACATGCATATGTACGATGTACATACATATGTACACATATGCATATGTATGTACCAATTCCTTGGCGCGTGGCAATCAAATTAAAGGAATCTATTCTTTTATGTGACGGTGATGATCAGCGATACTCCTTGAAGCAGGAAAGCTTAGCCTGGCTTAATTATATTACTTTGACGTTCCCCAATCAATGCAATCAATGCTCATTGTTGGTTAATTCTAGAAGGTTCAAAAAGTTATGCCTCAATTGCCTATCTGGAGCAGAAAGCTATACCTGTGCCCAGGAAATAAGATAGCATTTGTAGTAGCGATGGAAATAGTAGCGATGAATTTTAAATACATTTCAGCAAACTGTATATTTTTATCGGGTTGCAGGTTAAATCGCCAACGAACGAAAACAGAAAAACTGGCAATTGTAACCGCCTAATTAGGAAATGCGCCTTCTGAATGGCGTCTGCAATGGACGCTTACAAAAAATTTTGCGCTTTTTTTATTGTCAATCCGATATAATAGAGTTTTGGTATAATCCAACATAAGGATTGACAAAAATTTGTTCCTTTTTAACAATTTATTACATTTTACTATAGGCCTGGATGTCTTTGGATATCTACAGTTTAAAAAAACAGCCAATAACAGATTAAATACTGATTAAATATGGTATATACCGTATACTATGTGTTTTTCACCAGGCTATCGTAACATAAATAACAGGTATGAATAAGTAAGTTTTCTGACTCTATTATAGTCTCCAGGCTTAGCTTTTGATGTTAATATTGCAAATATATTCTTTATGGGAATATCTTCCTTTCTCCTGTTCCTGTTCTCTATAATAATCGGGTATAAAAAAACGTATAAATAAATGTAGTTTTTAAAATCGATTTATTTTCGTCAAAAATATGTTATTAGGTTTTTTTTTAGTTTTACAACATAATTTCCTTTTTCTTTTCGGGTAAGACACAAATAATCAGAAACTAGGGATTGTGGAACTACGGTGTAAGCCAAAAACTTTTACACCACTCTGTAAAACTTTTGTCAATCAATAACCATGGTCGAGAGTGAGATTTTGAGGATGAACTCCATAATTCTTAACAGTTAATGTTGTTTTCGGGGAGTCCCCAATTTGGCAGCACTACCTACCTACCTACTCAGTATAAGTTTTCGATCCTAGTTACCATTCCTTTCTGATTATTTTTTTGCATACAGATCTGTTGCCATAGTTAGACCAGCAGAGGAAATTCCTCACGCTTTGACCATTAAACTTTTTGCACATGCATTTGACGGCGACAGACTTCTTTGCGTCTTACCCAGCAATGCTCCAAATCACAACATTAATTTATTGCTTATTTACCCCAAATGACATCAACCAGCTATATATGTATGTATGTTAGTAATACTCATATATGTATGTATGTTAAACAGCCTCTGTTTGTATGGGGCAAGGGCTATCCTAGCAGAAAGCAGAAAACTCTCATCCGCATAAATCACTTTCGCCAGCCAAATGTGGCAGCTCAAGGGGAGTGCATTCGCAGCCTTCTAGGAAGAAGTTTTATGCCGCGAAATAGGGGGAAGATGTGAATCTCAAAAGTGATGCTGCGTTTGGGAAAACCGAAGAAGGCTAGCGATCAAAATATTATTGCAGTTGTGTAAATAGTGTCACTGCCCCACAACGATAGTACCCAACTAGACAATTTTTTTCATGCCCCCCTTTGTGTACTTGAATCTAACAAAGGGAACTCAAAAACGAGTGTCCTTCGCAAAACCTACAGCATGAAGTGCAGAAAACTAGTCGAAATTTCGATGTACAGTGGCTGCATTGCTATGTTATTATTGCAAGAAATCTTCTTCGAAATGTATTTCCTTAACAATGTTCGGACCCTACATTAAACTGTTTGGTAGACTAATTTCCAACTATTTTAGTGGATCTTCTGAAACCGGTTATGCGTTTTGGGTACCCAATAATGATTAACGATGCCCGAGGCACATCCAAAGTGAGTCAGCTACTGCGACACTCCCAGATCATCCGTCTTCAGTTCAACAGCTTTGTGCATTAGCATTTATCTGACAATTTTTTTTTTGGTTCTTGCTTGTGTACTCGATGCATGGGCACTTGACACAGATAGTATCCCACATTCTCGTGTCAGCTGTTGATTGATTTCCCTGGGCTGACATTTTAAAACCAAGCTAAAGTGGTAGGGAAATGGAAATATAATAGAAAACGTATATGAGATGGAGTTGTAGGCGGAATTACATGCATGTATTTTAACAAAAATCAAACAACCTAAAAAATAATATATAAAATTATATGATCTAGAAAATCAAACTACCGAAATTGAAAAACGACATCTGATACAAAAAGACATAAAATGTAATATGGGAGTAATTTTATGACACTCCGTTCTTAATGAGAAATGGAGGTCGAGGTTGATAAAACAGGGCATTGTTAATTCATTGTCCGTTAGATGTGTGAGCGCATTCTCAAAACTTCCCCTAGGGCACGGGCACCCACTGAAATGCATAGCTTTGCAGCTAATGCATTTCTATAATTACGAGTATATAGTGGATGATAAACGCTGTGATAAGGCGGCGGCCTATGTAACAAGAGACAGGAAAGGACCGAGTGAATCTCATTGTAGCAAAACCCTAATTGCACACTATGGCTTTTTAGTTGCGCCTCCAACAGCTCGTTTCTAGCTCTTTCAGATACAGTTCGAATTTAAATTTATCCGTGTTGCGCAAACGAACCCTGCAAATTTATTTCCAACATAGAAGCAACTACTCTGTTTACTATGAAAAAATCCCTTTACTTGATCATCAATTAATTTTAAAGAAAGGGCGTCCCTTCAAGGGAGTAATAAATATGATTATAATAGCTTTTTGCATTTTGTAAATTGGATCCCACACATGCCCTCGCACAAAAAATGAATTTTTTACATTTTCAAAACAGTGTCGCAGTAGTTGCTGGTGGTATTCTGGTGGTATTGTGGTACATTTAATGCAATTTACAGGATGAAATTGACTTATTCTGCCATGAAAACAAAAAATGCCGCAACAGCCGCAGCAAAAATTGCAAATGACAGGCAACATAATAATTATACCATGTACCTTAAGGTACAAATGGTATATTAACTTTGTGCAAATGTATGTAACAGCCAGAAGGAGACATCTCCGACCCCATAAAGTATATATATTCTTGATCAGCATCAACAGCCGAGTCGATATAGCCATGTCCGTCTGTCCGTCTGTCCGTCTGTCCGTCCGTCCGTCCGTCCGTCTGTCTGTATGTATGAACACCTCGTTCTCGGAGATGGTAAGAGCTAGAGGTCTAGTTCTTTTTGCTTTTGGTGTGTTATTATTGCAGGCAGATCAAGTTTATTTCAAATTTTTGTAGAGACCTATTTCTTTTTGCATTATGTTTGTTTAGCAATTACGCAGATAATGGTATTATTGGATTTTTGCCACGCCCCTTTCCGCCTTCGTAATTTGCATAAAACTGAATGTTCCTCGACACATTTGCCTATAACGTGGACAAAATAAGAGTTAGAGACCTATTTCTTTTTGCATTATGTTTGTTTAGCAATAACGCAGATAATGGTATTATTGGATTTTTGCCACGCCCCTTTCCGCCCTCGTATTTGCAAAAAAATCGATATCTCCCAAATGATAAAAGCTAGAGACTTAATTTTAAGTCTGTTAAATCTGCTGATCGTTTAAGACGTGCATGCAAACTTACGTTCAGATCGGACAATAAATATAGAAGATATGACCAATTAAAGTTTTACCCACCCCTTCCCACGGCAACGGCAAGAGAGGTACATGGTATCTCGTTGTCGAGGAATCTCGACTACAGCGTTTCTACTTGTTACAGATTTTCGTTTGTGATTTAATAAGGTTCCTTCTCGCGAAGTGTCACGAAGGTAATGAGGATTTTGCTGTATTTAAACAGTTCTACCTTAAATTGTGCTTGAACAGGTGCACCTTTATTAGCTCGGTCTAGAACGTGATAGTCCTGATTTTTATTGAGTATTACAAACACAATCAACATACATTGACCTGAATTAAAAAATCAAAATAAAAACACGGGGTCTACAATTGAATTGGTAAACGGTCACAAATTTGGACGGAAATCATAAATATTACAAAGAGCGCAAAGCCTTGGAAAAAGTGTTCATGCTTCAATGAAAACTAAAGCCAACCTCCGTTGGATGAAACCCCAGGCGGTCAAGCAAACATGAGAAGAATATTATAGAAAAAACAAAAAGATGTCGACGAAAACAGGGTTCGGCAAAGGACCAGGGATAAGCCTGCATAATCAAGTGGTTTTCGATAAATAGAAACAAAAAGGGTAACTCCAGACCTCTGCCACGCGACCCTCTTGCCGGAGCCAGTTAATCGAATATGTTTGTTAGAAAAGTTTTGAGGCATAAAAAGGCAAAGGAATTGAAGGCGGTCCCACATCTACCGCCCACTTATCCCTTGGCCCAGTAAAAATTTAATTTCGTCCACATTTCTTCTAGAGACGGGAACGTGACACGAAGAACTACAATTTGCAGCAGCGACTCACGCTAGCTTGTTTTAACTGTGTTGCAGTTTGTAATATCTTCGCGTTTTGTCTTAGGACAGTCTCTTTGACGAGATAATGCTGGTCTAATTCGTCCGGTCGAATTGTCCGGCTCTGTACGATCTTTAGTGTCTTGGTCCAGCCCAAAAATAGTTGCCTTCCCTTTTTTGAGAACGGGTTGAATCATAGCCAATATCCAACGATTATCAATTAAGACTTTTAGAGCGCGCACGTGCTAGGGCCGACAAAAAGAGGCAAAAAAGGGAAACTTAAAAAATCCCTGAGAACAAAGGAGTTTCCAGGGTTTTGGCCGGGCAACCACTTGACATCACAAAAGATAATTAAATAAACAATGCGCCACACTGACGACTACGCAAAAGTGTAAGGCACAAAAAAGGGAAATAATGCAAATTGAAAAAAATCGTGTGGTCCTTCAAAAGCTGCCTTCAAAATGTAATGGCAAATAAGAACGGAACCTTTTGAATTTCATTGAGGCCGAATGAGAAACAATCACGGATGGACTAAAGCTTTACTTTTCTAAAGCAGAATACATTAGAACTGGGTTCATGAAAAGAATTCCACTCCAAGCCATTGGCAAATTTATCCCCACTTGGATACGATTCTAATGACTTCACGGCCCTAACGCTTTGAAGTATTAAGGGTTACTTAATCCGTTTTTTCCAGCCCCCAGTGCAATAATTAATAGCTAGTTTGGTTATCATATTGTTCGACATGAATATCCGGAATCCTCTACCCGCATGCACACACAATTATAAAGAAAACAAAAATAGCGCACCAAATAACATCTGTCGCAAAACAAACAAGAATTGATGCAATCAACTGAATAATTTATGCACTACATAGGTACTGTTAAATTATTAAATTTATTGAAAATACGAGTAAATACCATATAAGTAAATACCATTAAGTGTTATTAAAATCCTTGAATTAAAATATAAATTATCTTTAGTTATTGATATTTGAAATGAAATTGAAATGAAGTAACTTTGGAACTGGATGTTTATTGAGTTTTGGCAAATCGTGGACTACCCATTAAGACAGGTTCTCCGATCCATCGACGTAAACCGTTCAAGAGCTCGTCCTCCATTTTCGCATTCTGCTTTGCTCGTGCTGCTCCGATTGCACTGCATTGTTTGTTTGACTGCATCAATTTTTCTTGTTTCAGGTTAGGCTTCCTGGCAATCAGCTTCGCTTTCACACCCAATTTTCTTGCCCATTTTTTTACGTTTGACCGTTTATCTATTTGTACTATCCAGCTGGCCCCTTCATCTCTCCCCAGTCCCATTGCAGCTCTTTGGACAAAGTGCAAAATGCTGTAAGTTAAATGGAAGCAATAATGGGCTCGGGCAGGATTGGGCGGGACTGGGGCTTCGGGTTCAGCTCCAGCTTTGGCTTGGCTCTGGATTGGGTCTGGATTGGCTCCGGAGAGACGACTTCAACCCTTTTATCCTTCGAAGCTCTTTAGTCGAGCTCTTGAAGGACTTCCTCTTGGCTTCGATTAATGTCTTGAGCATTTCGCTCTTCTTTCGGCGTCTCTTATTTGGTAGCTACCATCTTGGTGGCTCCGGCGGTCCCACTCACGTCCAAAATCGACAAACATCACCTGAGCCTGCACCCACAGCGCCGAAAATATTTTAATTAAATCCATTGGCGCTTCGACTAAACTGCTTAGCTGCAAAAGTTTCGCCGACTGTGGAACGTTATAAAGTAGGCTCAGCATTAGCTGGAAATGCAGCATTGCTGTAAGGCCCGGCAACAGCAAATAAAAGAGACCCCATAACAAAGCCAACCATAAGCAGCACCAAAATCGGCCAGGATAAGGCAACCCACCAGCTCCTGCAGCCGAAGAATGGGCCAAGAAATAGTTGCTTTGAAACTATTTACAGGGCCGCCATTTTATATGCAGAAATAGCAGCATCCGCAGCGTAGTGGCAAGTTGTGCCATAATTTCATGGCGCAGAGGAAACTTTGGCGAGCCTTACCACGTAACCGAGCCCGACGTCCTCGCTGCCAGCCACGCCTAATAATAAGAAATTAGAACTTACGACAGCCACTAAGACTGTCCGCAGCAGCAGCGGCGGATGGCGCGCGGGAGGGTCCGAAGGACTCCCCATAATCGCCTTGTACTTGGACTTGCTCGAGTAAGTTTAAGTTAACCACAAAATATCCTAGCAAGTGCGGATGAAGCTCAAGGCACAAAGAAATTCGAATCGTAAGCAGCGCTGATGGTTTTGTGTCCTGCCAAGCCTGTCATGTATTCACTTCACTCTCTTCTCCTAGAATGGTGCTATTGTTCGACTATTCAAAATTTGTTTTCCATTAATAATATTAAAATAATTCCTAAACTATATCAAGTTGGTTTCTTTCGCAAAATATGGGTTTGTTTTTAACGCCAAAATAGCCTTTCATAGGATATACTCATGGTCCCTAACTTAAATTGTTCTTCCAATTATATAATAATTTCTTATTTTTCTAAATTGAATGACTATAAAATTTACTTTATTGTCGTGAGCCCTTCTACAGCTGAACCCTGGTTTTTCGTAGGTTTTCCGTGGCAGAGTATTAACCTGACTACCCCAACATCGCCACAAATGGTTGTTGGTCGTCCTGCGGCTCCAACACGCCTTCGGCTCCACCCTAAACCTCAGAGGCTATTCCCGCGGCGTCACCGTCGTCGCTTCTCAGATGCTGTGAAGTGAGCGCCGCGCATTATTCAGGATTTACCTTTATGTTGTTGTCGACGTGGCTGCTACCTCAGTAGCTTTTGCCGTTGCCATTGCTGGTGATGGTGTTGTTTGTGCCTTCACTTGCTGCACTGCAATGGGACTGGTTCCTGGCACACCGACCCAACTAACCTGCGCACCTCGCCCGCTGTAGTGGGTCGTTTATAAGGGCGGAGTCAGCTCACTATCCGCCTTGTCTTTGTTGCCTCTGCTCCGTTGTCGTCGTACTCATGATGCTGGGTGATGAGAAAATGCGAGGCTCGTGTGACATTTTCATTATCGTTGTGGGATATGCGCTTTTCTGTGGCGAACCGTCGACCCCGACCGGCGAACAGCCGCCCACCACCTGTCCTGCAGCCTGAAGCCAGGAGTCCTCTAACCCGACGACCCAGCTTGTGGGCTTGTGACAACAACGGCAACAGATAAGGTTACAAAATTATTAGTTTGGATTTACAATGCTCCAGTTATACTACCCGCCAATAAGAGGACCTGGAGCGGAGTGTGTGCCTGGGTGATTATCATTATGGCTGTGTGATATATCAGGCAATCAGCCGGGTGCTGAAGGAATGGCCTGTCTGATAAGCATCCTTTAAAACCCCGGTCTCTCATAGCCAACCACGTGACTGCAAGTTTAATTCAATGATCTGTGGACTTTTGCTCTCGAATTTCCATTGATTAGCGAGTATTTATGGTTTCCAAATCGAATTCGCTTGTGACCTAAAAGGTTGATTTTTACACAGTTTCAGCAATGAGAGCGCAAAATCCAGAGTCGAATAAATTGGTGAACAAGTAGGAAAGCGAAATCATGAGGCGGACTGCGATATTTTCCTTTATCATCACATAAATTCCATTTCAGTCAGATAAAGACCGATGGTGGGGTGTCGAAGGAAGCAGGGGAAAATGCAAGCAGGAATTTGAAAATTTTCAATTACGCGTGCAATGAAAATTACGAAAACCCACAAAAGTCATTTTTCTTGATCGATTTTTTCTCCGCCGTGCTGGCGTTGCCCTCTCCTTACCCCTCGCCGCCACACACAGTCCATCGGCTGCCTTCAAAAGAATCGGAGGCCAACAATGCCAGGACAGCGCGAGGTGGAGCAGCGTCCTTCTTTTCCACAGCTCCACAAAGGTGAAATGGCGCTAAAGTTGTGGCCCTGGTGGAGGGAATTGGCAGTGGGCGGTGTGACGAAAGTTGCTTTCAAGGGGCATGGGTTGCGTGGGGCGTGGGTCGTGGCTGGTGGGGCAGGGGCCTGTGGAAAGTAGAAAAGCAATTTCGAAATCCCAAAGAAATTGCAAAATTCCATGCGGCAACGACAACGGCGGCTGTTCAGTTCAGTTATCTTTGGTTCTGTTGGCGTCGGTTTGGCTTGCAGGACTCGGTTGGGCGACAAAGGACAGATTCAGAGCCGTGTGATGACAGCCGATAGCAAAAGCTCCCGATGCACCTGCGGCGTTCGCTCTCCTCCCTTCTTTCCTGATCATTCATCCACGCAGCGAGTAAGCAAGCTCAACTAGCAGCCAGCCCAGGGTTAGTCAAAGCCCCGACTGTTAGCTTATTGGGTTCTTAAAGAAACAAAAATGACGCGGATGTCTTGCATTGGCATTAACGCAACATTGGCTTTGATGCCGCTGCGTAAACTTCTCAAAGAAAGCTTAGGACTTACCTTGCAATGCTAATAGAGGGAGAAAAAACTACACTTCCTATCGGAGTGAATCACTTGCTCAAGATCTTCGCTTTACTAACCAATGAGCTCTGAAAATCTAGAGTACTACATATACATATGTAGCAATTGCTTCAATCGATCTCGTAGCAACTGGAGAATGTGTGTGTGGTTTGTGAGGCCCTGCAAACGCTTTTGGGAGAGGCTTCCCACCAAGGGGTTAGGAATGCAGCAGAAAAACTGGATTTGGGACCCCCACTTGCCACCCGTCCCTGCACCCTGGCCCTCTGCTGCAGCGCGAAAGCGCCTACGATTTAATCTTTCAACGCCTTGCAACTGAGTCATTTGAATGCCCGCCGCCGCAGCTGCCGAGTGAAAGAGGCACAAGAAACGCGAATGGCGAGGAACAACGAAAAATGTTCATATTCAAATTTGTAGAACGTGCAATGAATCCAAAACGAAAATGAGTAAACGCGCACAAACAGATGGAAAACAAACGTGGAATAAATGCATGGGGCCGGGGTCAATCGAATGATGTCAGCTTAGTCATTATTCCCTTACCCCCAAAACAATGCGACTGTTTGTGCTGTGTAAAAAACTCGCGCTGACCCGCCACACAAATTGATAACCTATCCATGTTGCTGGGATAGTACCAGTATATAGTAACTATATTCAATGCGACGGGGCGACCGGACCGCGAACCACAAGCTGGAGATAACTTGTGCCTTCGCGAAGCGATAGCCTTTGCGCTGGCCTCGTATTCCCTTTTGGTGTGTCCGGACTCCGCACTTGGTTGAATTTTTCTTTTAATTTGGAAGCCCCACTTAAGGTTAACGACACGACAATCATTGCTTTAGGGAATAACACAGGTCTTCGACTGAACTTTTTATGTCATTTTTGGCCGACGCTGTTTTATTGCGCCCATTGAATCGTTTAACGCGACCGAGTGCATCGAATTTTACTACATTCTCCAGTTGATTAAAGTTCTTCTTCATATATGTATTATTCCAACCGGAGCGTTTTTTTTTATGTGTATACATTTTTATATATTTTCTACACAATTACCTAAAATTAAGTACCTACTTAATATTATAATATATTTGTAATAACAACTATGGAATATTGCACACCAAAATTTGCTGTACAACTATGGAATACTACCCCACTTACTCATACCCAAATATACTCTGCAAAAAAAGTGTCCACTTCTAGAATAGGGGATTGATTTTCCGTTTTGGATGCATTTATGCAGAAGTCTAGTAGATACTGTCTGAGTACTTGCAAAGCAGACCCAAACGACATTTTCATATGTACAGATAAGCCAGGAATAAAAAATATCACTCTGCTCCTTTCGTTTTGTTTATTTGGATCCGATCATACTCAAAATCCCTTTTAATCACCATAATTCTGCTGTTTTACCACGCGCCAGTTGTCAGGGTCTTGACGATGGACTTGATTGATCTTTCGAGGCAATCCAGACGCTTTGTTTTATTCAATCGATTTGCTACCAACCCAGTCTTTGAGCGGCTGTTTTTCTTTCGCTGCGCTTTAATTCAATCCCATTTCAAAGCAAAAATAAAATGCATAATCATTTACAATTCGTTGACTTTGGCAGTGCACAAATTTGGCACTTTGGTGTGTATTTGCTGGTTAAACAACAACAGCCACTGCTGCAACCATGCCGACGTGCAAATAAACAGCCGCGTACTCGCACACACATTAAACTATCAAAACAAACAGTTTTGTGTGCGGCGTGTCGGCGGCACGGGGCGTGGTACATTCCTCTCATTGAACTCGCATATTAATCAGGCGCATAATTTTGAAACACCCACCGAATCCGGGAACCCTTTTAGCCGAGTGCAGATCTCAGCAGCGTGAATAGCGGGCGATAAAAAGTTGGCAAATACAGAGCGCAAACAACATTCAAACGGCCCCAAGGAGAGGGGAGTGGCCAGCTGGTCCACCGAATGCCACAGTGGCTGTTGGTCATTCGAAATTCGACAGTTGTCCGAGTGTTCTGGCTAACCGACGAAGGAGAGTTCCAAAAAAACATGCCCCAGCATGCTTTGGGATGTTGTCATATAAATGCCTAGGCTTATTTGATTTGCCAAACCCCCCATACGAGTATATGCATTAACTATGGTTGCACATTTCACTTAAATGAAGGGAACTCAGTCAAGCAAATACTAGTAATCAAACGCTAAGATTTCAGTTTCATAAGAATAATCATATGTATAGTATAATAAATTTTGTGGTTTAAAATTGGATTTTTAGAGACCCTCTGCCGCGTGCGCTGCATCCGAAAGACTCTCGCTCACCATATTTGCATTCTGGCGGATGCTATTTATTTTCGGCTTGATTTTGTAGTGAACAGTTTGCTCAATGCCTACTGCAGAGGCTGAACCAATTCGCAATCACGCATACGCACCGTCCGCCGCCAGAGTTTGCGGCTGGCCGCAACGCCCTATCGGAGAGCCGAGGCCGTCCCCGTCCCCGTCCCCGTCCCCGCTCCCGCTCCCGCACACATTCACCACGCCCGCCCGCCCCTGAAGAGCCGAGGTCTCAGCGCTAAATTGGAAGCACTTTAGATTCACATTCAATTAATTAATTTAAGCAAATTGTTTGCTTCAAATTAATTGAATTTGCATTTAATTTGCGCTCACGAGGCGGCCATCCCCTCCAACCGGCAACAAAGCAATCGGGACGGGGACGGGGTCAGATCGGGGGACGAGGCTTCCATCTATCAGCCTGTTAGCTCCTCCCGCCCTAGTTCACGTCTAGTTTCTTTGGCGAGGCCTATCTCCCCGCGCCGCCCCGCTCTTTACCTCATCAACGTTAAATTTATTAAGTAACTTCAGTCGAGACTGTGTGCAAGTGTGTGCGCCTGGAGAGCGACAACATGAACAACAACCAATGCAAACGCCCCTTGGGAAAGGGAGTGAGGGGTTCCGCTCCAAATTGCCAAGTTTTGGGCCTAATGTGAATCGGCCAGCAGACTGCCGGGGCAGGGATAATGTAATGAATTAACAATATAACAGAAGCCCGCTTCAATACTGGGTGGGCTGCGACCACGAATGTGTAAAATGAATAATTAAAACTTCAACGAATCCCCGAGTAAATAATTGAGACTTCCTCGCATCCCCCACTTACCTGCTGCGACAGCGAAAGTCGATAATTTAACAGAGGGACACCTCAGTGCAGGCGGCATCAAGAAGACTGAACGCCACATTAAAATGCCTTCGGATTGCCCTGTCCCCGAGCATAATGCAAGCGTCGGTGACAGTTTCGTCAGCCTTTGGACTATGCGCGAAGATACCTTGCAATGCAAGCCAATTCGCCAAGCCAGCGGCTTGAGAATGAGCACCACCACGATTATTATGGGCATAATATCTACATAAAATAATTATCCGCCGTTGTAAGCCAATTAGGAACTGGTTCGCTGATGGACCCGGCTTCTCTGGAAGGGGCCGATTGTGGAAAATAATTTGTGCTTTTCACACTAATTAAACACGATTGGGACAGAAAAGAACCGGTGACAAAGGGAATGGCAATGCGATTGCATCCACTAGTGGACTGGGAGAGGCGGCCGGGGTTGTGGCCTCTCGAATGGATGAATTAAAGTCAAGCTGTGGAAAATGATTAAAAATGTAAATTTTAATTCAATTCCGCATGCGGAAAATACGGAAAGTACGAAAATACGAAAGAAGCTGCAGCGAATAAGAATTGCAGCTGTAAAGTGGTTTATTCTGAGTCTGGAGCCACCAGCCGTCAGCCACCCGGAGGGCGAACTTTGAGACGCGACAAACTTTGCCGCTGGGCAAAGCGTCAGGACAGGAAGACAGAGGAATAAGTGAAGAGGAAGTGGCGCACAATGAGCTCCGGGAAGGAAGGACAACTGCATGCGGAGGACATACAACAGAGGCCAGACCGTGGGTGGCAGTGTGCAAATAAAGCTCGCAGCAAACAGAGCTTCAATCGAAAAAAAAAATATTAAAAAAAAAAAAAATTTCTAGAGATGATGCTGCAATGTCTTAAAAATTATTACGGACACGACAAGCGCCTAATCTCGGACCAATAGTCTTAAGCCTGTTGGCATATTTCTGTTTTTTTGAGTCCCCAATAAACACAGCAAACCCAAACATTCATGCAATCTAATTGATCGTAAAATAAAGGAAATTATTTGATGAAAATAATACTTAATGTGCAGAGAAGTGTTTAAGCTCTTAATTTTATTTGATAATAGACGACTAAAGTTGATAAATACTCGGTTATCAATATAGGGACCGCTTACTAAGATAACAAAAAGACAAGCAACAATAAGCAATAAATGAATGTGGACATATTTGTATCTAGCATTTTGTGTCTAGCCTTGAAATTGTATCTTCTAATAGGAGTTTCATAATTGGCTTTCGCAACTGAAATGGTATCATTTGAATTAGAATACGTAGTAATGCAAACATAAACGTTCATATTCACTACTGCGTATCCACATTCAGTTGATTGCGCGAGATCTCGGTACAATTTCTACAAAGTCAAGTTAAAGTAAGATAGCTAGCAGTTCAATCACATTTTAATTGAGTTAATAGGATTGCAGGGAAGGGTCTCCCAGACAACCAAAAGAGAAGGAGGCTGATGATGTTAGCCAATCATGGGACGTACTCGCCCGTCATCCCATTCCGGATATTGATGGGGTTAATAAGCTGCCGCAGGATTATTTTCGAATAGGTTTTCTCTCCAGTCCACTGGAACTTGCGGTCGCCCTTGGAATCAGTATCCGCGCCATCGCCCTGGCATTTGACCTTTTCTAAGACGCCAGAGGGTTATGGCCTCTTCCCCACGCAAGGCACTATTTTCTGACGTTGAGTGAAATGAATCTGCAATTTCATTTCATTTGGTAAGCAGCTACGGTGTTTCCTGCAGTTTTCCCGGTAGTCGAAGATGAGAGCGAGCCCGAACAGGTGGGATACTCAGGGCAGTTTGCTGCGAAATAGACGCAGTCGTAGTGCCTGCACCGGCAGCGTTGGCTGCCAAACACTTTCATCTTTTTACCCGCCCGGCAACCGAACCGGAAGGAGGAAAGGAAAGCAGTGAAAAGCGCTTTGCCCTTGGAGTGTAACAGATCTCCGGTGAATGCAAATAACTCACAGCTGCTCCATCTACCTCACTCGGTGGAGTCGAAAGTATGGCGAGACTCCGGGTAATCAACAAACGATTAAGGACACCTCCAACTCAGCTCCAACGACAAACTTGTTGATGATCGCGGTTGGTCATTTGTCTTTGTGCAAAGAGGCAGGAACAGCAGCTCGTTTGCTTCCGCCGATGGGATGGTGAATACCCATCGCATCTGCATAAACATCGCTCCTGCTCGCCTGAAAAGCGCAGAACAAACAGCACCAACCCTCCGGCGCCAAGGCGAAGAAGTGAAAATTGAATTTGCGCCCACGCGGAACAAACAAATTAAATTATAATTAGCAAACAGCAACATAGGAAATGCGAAAAAGGGAGCTTCCGAATCCTAGGCAGATGCAGAGGTTTTCCAGGTGCGAGTGCCCCACCTCCTGCCCGACTTCTGATTAGTACTGGTTTGTCTGCTGATTGCCAAACCACCTCTGCGTTTACTGCCAATTATCCGAAGTAAACTGCTGCTCGAGCCACTCGCCATGGAGCCCTCCCCGCCGGTCGCAGCCAAATAGCAATTCCTCACCGCCTTTCCCACCCTATCGCGTTGCGGCTCCGGCCGCCACGGCACCTTCGTTAGCACCCAGCGACGTCCTTTGCTCAAAGTTGACAAAATATGCAGATGCGTCGTTAGCACTTTCACACATCTCGCATTTGGAAATATTTGCCATGATTCGATTGTGCTCTCCCGATGCCCCGACCACTGCCACAGCCACTCCCAACCGCATCTGCATCTGCATCTGCTTCTGTAGCTTATATGTACATCGGGGGCGGGAGTGCCCAATTGAGTTTGGGCTTGAGCCCTGGCGCTCCGCTCTGTAGGTTATTATTATTTCTGATGTATGCGGTCTTACTCTGCGGATGTCACTCACCCTCGGGCTGGAGTGGGACCCCGTGGAGAACCCTTTCTTTCCGTGGTTTCTGCGGTCCCAGGCCCCGTCCCCGAGCCCGTTCTCGACTCCGGTGCCACCGTCATGGCTACATGCAAATGAAGCGTGTGTTTTCAGAAGGTGTTGAAAACGACCAGCGTATGGGTTCGTCGCCTGTGCAGCGAATGTGGCATTGAATTGTTCCTCCGCCCCAATAGCAGCTGCATAATTCTATGCCCGAAATATTCCTACTTTTTCACGAAATATTTTGTTGACAGCTAAAAGCCATGCTCGGCTCCGTTTTCAGCTTTCCAATTTGAGCAGCATGCTGTCGAAATCGCTTCGTAATTGCAATGTTGACAGCAGACACATCGGTGTCCTGAAGAAGTCCCTTCCGGGTGCAGCTGGAGAAAAAATGTGACGGAGGCGACTCGATACCATTTTAAAATGAGTTTTACTTAATACTCATAACATTAGAGGCCTTACAAAGCGAATATATTGAATTTTTTTTTTAAGTACTATTGGATTTTAGGTACTTTTAATTTCTATAGAATTGGTGGGACCCATGGTGTTACATTGCGCTAGTAGCAATTTCAGCCCTATGCTTCATTTATTAGTCAACAATTTTGCATGCCTCCCTATGGCTTATGACGGAGATAAGATGCTTGGCCCTGAGCAACATTTTGGCCTGAAGAATGGGTCTGCGTCCAACCGTTCCCCGGCTAAACGAAGCGCGCCATAGAACTGCTCAAATGCAGCCAGACATAAACGTGTTTTCAAATTTTACACAAGCCCCCACACGAAGCGACAATCTTCCGCCCCGCCAGGAAAAACCACACATGTGTGTAATTTTCTTTGGTAAGCGGCGCGTGGGAAGGGGTAGGAGGAGCAAGTATTTCTTGATGAACGATGTCTGCTCTTCAGAAGGTCCTGGGCAACCAACATCCAATTCCAACGACAACGATGTGGACGTCGACAACTCCGTCGTAATGGAAAATTCAAATTTGAAAATATGGAAATGTCGGCAACGACATTGCGCATGAACTTGGGCAGCTGAGGCTGCTCCTCGTGCCCATTGCCCAACCCCGCCCGCGCCCTCAAGTGTTCAGCTATGCAGTTGCGCTCCAGGTTGATGTTAGGGCTTAGGGCCCAGCTGATGCCGAGGTCGTAATTCGATTAACACCTTACTGGCGGGAGGAGATGAAGTGCATTGGGCTTTAATTGGTGAGCAGCGCCAATGATGGGCCCTTCTGCCACCCTTCTATTGGCACACCTCTTCCCAGATTGTCGGCCTGCGCCTCATTAGGTGCGGAAAACTTTATTGATGGCTGCATTGTTTGTTTGGGTACCGGATGACTCTACGGCTCTGGCTGTGATCGCCGGATAGGCTGGAAAACTAACGACTGGTTTGTGGGGGGGAATCAACTGATTAGATGGTGCGTAACTTCCTCAATTCCACGTCCCCATTCGCAGGTATTTCCCGCGCTATTTCTTGCTAAATCTTTGGTAGATAGTGTGGCATCCAATTTGGACATCCATCCAAATACATACCTCGCAAGGATAACATACAACCCGAATTTAAACCTCGTCGAAACATATTTCCCCTTTAGGCCTTTGCTTCCCGCCCACTTTGATTTCAGCCAGTGAATTGCATAGCCCTTTCAAAGAGCAGGGAGATTGCATCGGATGCAGGAAGAGCGAGTATAAAAATCGACTTTAATTAGTTCGCCTCTCGTTTAATGCAATTGCGAAAAATATTTTTAATTTAAAACGCGTAATTTAATATCTTGAGTAATTGTATTTACCGGCCAGCCCAGCACTTACACTTCGCCTGCCTGATAGGATGCTCGGTCCTGTCAGTCATTGTCGCTGTCCGCTTCCCGCCGTCCTTTGTCCGCAGGTCCTACTCGATTTCCATACAGGCGCAAAGTTGCGAAGAACATTTTCGCGTGCACTACGCACCGATGCTGCACATTGCCGGCGCATTCGCTATATAAATATATTGACAAGTACGTACTACATGTATGCATGGAGCGCACTTCGACGTCCTCACTTATTGGGAGCAGTGTAAATTGAGGCACGAAATGCCGTTCGATGTTCAAAGTGCATGATATTCGGGTCAAGAGTTGTGCAACAAGAACAGCACCCCGGCACTTTCCCAGCCCTGCTGCCATTCGCCCCCTGCAACTCGACGTGGCTGGTGTTTTTATTTGTTGCTCCTCTTTCAAGTGGAGTTCAAATTTCTCGATTGAAGCTTCGAGTGCAAGACAATGCGCAGCTGCTTATCCTTAAACAGGATATACCAAATGACCCAAAGGTTGAAGCAGTCGAGCGGCAGAGCCTGCACAAGTAATTGCAAAATGTTTGCCCAAACTGCAGGGAGCGCCACGAGAACTCTGGAGTCTTCTATTCCTTGGATGGAGGAACACCATACAATTATTCACATGCCTTCACAAGTCACTGATATAGTATGTCTGGATGTTGGCACACATGCGTTGCGTGACCATAAGCAAACAGTTTTATATCTGACCTGACTAGTTCAGACTCTGAACCATGTTTCTAGGATATACAACTATACACATTCTCCTTTTAAGGGCGACATAAAATAAATGAATAAATATCATGATTATCAGTTTTGGAAAAAAATATATTGAAACAATCACACGTTTAAAGGTCTGGCATTTTTAGGTGTCAGTTTAAAAATCTCTTTCAGGTTTTTGCAATCATTCTTTCTAAGATTTCTGGTTCTATTTATATTAAGTTTCAGGGAAGTAATTTAATTAATTTGTTTACTATGTACAAATATATGCTAGTTCATGTTGATTAAAGCAGAATCTTTACTCAGATGTGCCGAACATCTAATATTAACAAATCTTATCACTCGGTTACCTCTTCAAGGATCTGAGGCTTTACTCTTCTAACCAATACAATTATAGTAAAGATTTTTGATTTGCACTTTTGTGGCGGCAGAGTAGGAGGTCCTTTGCAGGCGGGATCATCCCCGCATTGAATGCAATGTGTCAAATGCAGAGCTAAGACCCTTGGGTGCCTTTTTCTTGAAATGATGCCAAAACATTTTTGCGTACAACAGGAAATTGAACTTTCATCGGCATCGAGAAATAACGAGGAAAAGAAGCGATGAGCGGGGCAGAGGCTCAGGCCGTGTCCTATGCAAATACTTCCAGACTTCTATAATTTGCGTCACGTGGCGTTGCCACACTGGGAGAGCCGCGGACGAAATAGTAATTTCCAGGGAGCCTCTTTGGATTCTCGGTCCGGGAAAGCTGTCAAAAAGCCTTCACGAACAACTTCCGCTGCAAGGCGAAGAATCGGTTGAGCCGGGACGGCGAAAGCTGGCTGCCCGGAGTGCGACCTGCGCTCAAAAGTTAAGCCATTAGTGAGATGTCCTTTACTTTACTAATAACGCAATTTCTGCAGCTTTCCCCGGCAAGGGCCACACTGCCTCGCCGGTCCACTGTTTCGGACACTTTTTGGGCTAGTTTTGTGTTCTGGCCTTCCCGGCTGCTAGGGTAAATGACAACTTCACTGTCAGCGATTTGAAACTTTTGCGTCTGCCCTCGCCGCTCGGCAGCGCCCCAAACTTTGCGCCGCTAATGAAGTCCAGCCCAGTTTTTTGGTCGCTGAAACAAATGCTGACATTGTAATTAGCAGGCGAGCGGAACAAAAGGAGTCACGTGAAGGGCCGATGGTGCCCGCAAAACAAGTCCCCGCTTGGCGATCGTAAGCACATATGCAGTTCCACCAAGCCGCATATAAAATTTGCAAAAAGCTTTCCTATAGATATTTATCTGTACTGTACCTCCGAAATGGCAAATCAAGAAATAAAGATTCAAATATGGCTTACAAACTGATAAAAGGCAATGTATCTACCTATGCGGGAAGGATTAAAAAGATCGGACAGTAAATAAAGTAAATACGCTCAATAAAAATTTTACCCAAATAGCGCAATTGTTATTCGAAATAAAATTGTTTTATTAAAAGTATATACATTTCGCCCAGTGGGACGAAACAGAGGTCTGAAACAGAAAGACCAAATTTTATTATTTTTTCGCCTTAAAAATGTGCAAAATTTCACATATTCTAGATATCTTGTGGAAAGTCTATTTATGTTAGGTAGTTGGGTTCAACTTCGAACAACACCATAAATATCAAGAAATTGCCCTTTGGAGGCATCGACAGAGTACAGACTAATAATAGATTAATCAATGAGAAACACAGAATACAGGGTACGGACTAATAGAGTACCTACCTAATTAATGAGAAAAACAGTAGACCTCTAACACGTAGGTGCGACTCAAGACACTTGTTACATGGTGTTTAATTATTAACCGATAACCGTTAAGCTACTTGCCTTTTTTTACTATCGCAAAATGTTGTACTCTTCACTCTCAGCCGCATGCTGCCATTACTCGAACATAGTTTTAATTGATTTATGATTGCTTCCAAAATGTTGTGAGCGCATTTGTTTTTCAGGAAATGGGAAAGGGATATGTGTCGTAGGACGCGTTTGGCCTTTTCGCCGTTCCAAAGCAAAAAAACATGAACGGTTAATTGGGTTTTTAATTCTACCGCAAATCTAATCGCTATTACATATGTTGGCTGACAATATAAAAAAGTTTAATAAATTTATAGCTCACCGTCACTTGAGACGCACGTACAGTGGGTCGCAGCTTATTTTGTGCAGTAAAAAAAAAAACATTTGATGTCATTATTGCGCAGAATTTTAGTTGGGGACCTTTATTTGTTTAAAACCAATTCCGTGCAGTACTTTTTTTAGCATATGTATCTTGTTCATGTTAATTGTTATCTTGTTTATTAATTTTATTGTAATTAATTGATGAATTATTAATTAATTAATAAATTATTAATAATTTTTTTAAATTAATTGATTAATAATTAAAACTTTCGCAACCTGGTCGAGGGTTTCCTTCAACTGGATCAGGTACACCACACTATCCGCGCTCCCGTTCAACGAAGCCAGGTTACCATCCCTAAAAGAACCATTTAGACTCTAAATTTTAGAGCCTAACAATGTCGCGACATTGTAGGAGGTAGAGGGTAAATTTAGTTAGACCAAAAAATGTTCGCGGGGCCTCAAGACTTCCGAAAAGGGGCCGGGCTTGAAGGGTCCGAACGAACCGCGAGGGGATCGACCTGACAGTGCTGTACAGAGTTTGGGAACCCTCAGACATTACTTTGAGTGCTTGGAGCGCTCAGATAAATCTGAACGAAGCCCGCTCGTGAAATAATTTCCCCTGCGTCCTTCGTAAAGTCACTCAGCCGTCAAACAGTCCAGCTTCGTTGAGTTCCCTCGCATGCGCACTCTCTGGCTCTCGCCCTCTCTGCGCGCCTTTCTCTTGGCGCTCTCCGCTGTTGTTTACAGCACGCTTGGAGAGCACCACAACAACTTTAACAGAGCGCTGCCTGTAGTTGTTGTACAACAAGACAGAGCAGCGTGTTTGGGTCCTCTTTTCGGGCCGGAGAGCGGCGAGCCGACCAACTGTTCCGGCCCGCCATCCCTTTTGCACGGCGACAGCCGCTCAGAGTCAGGTACCTGACCGAGTCACAGGCCGTCCAGAGAAACCTGACCGGCTACCCCCGGAGTCCGCACATTCGGAATTTTCAGTTCGAGGAGAGCGGATGTGCGCGCGGATTTCCCCCCAAAGGAAACTTCGGAAGCAGGAAATTCGAAACAGACAAAAACAAAAAACACACATTCGCAACTTCGCCCGCAATATTTTGAACCGCAGGCGGAACAGAGAAGACCGGAAAGGCCTCCGAAACCCGCGAGTACCGCGAGGGACCTTTTCGAAGCCCGCGAAACTGTCCGCAAGAACCCAAAGCGATCTACGTTCGGTCCTCTTTGTCCGTTCGTCCCTACCCGTTTCGTCTTCGTCTTCGACCTCATTCGTGTCCGTATCCGTGTGCGTATCCGTATCCGTATGTGTCGCATGTGACCCCGAGGGCAGCTCCTAGAGTTACCGTAAGTTGCCGCCAGTGTTTGTGGATTGAGCCATCCGGGAATAAGAATAAGAAAAATAATAAGATTAAGAGTACAAATACGAATCGAATTACACATCACAGTTGCCAATATAAAATGCCAGTGGCCACGAGGGGCGCTCTTGAAAGTGCCAGTGCAGTGAGAAAGTGAGATCCGGTCGCCTAAACAGACCGCTTCCGGTCCGGGCCCTCCTCCCTCCGCTTCTAACGCCTCTTCCGTTCCTCACACTCTTTTCACTCCCGCGCGGAGTCCTCTGCCCGACGGCGCTGCACTCTTTCCGCCCGAAGCTGTCCAAAAGCCGCCAAGATTAAGTTCTCAAAGCAGCACGCACACCACGCCTACCGCCACACGGACAACATCTACGACGGCGGCACGGACACCGACGACGACGAATGTCCCCTGGAGGCGACCGCCATGAATCCCTACGAGTATGAGTCGACGCTCGACTGTCGCGACGCGGGCGGCGGCCACGGTCACGGCCAAGGACACGTCCAAGGACACATGCAGGGCCTCGGCCCCGGCCCGGGCACCCTGCCTCTAAGCGGCCGCCCCTCCGCCACTAACAGCGCTCACGGAAGCCAGACGCTGCAGCACCAGACCCAGAACCAGCAGAACCAACAAAACCTTCAGGCCCAGGCCTCGCACTACGACTACGAGTACCAGCACTTGCCGCACCGTCCGCCGGACACGGCCACCAGCACGGCGCAGCGGACCCACGGAAGACAAGGTGAGTGCGAGTGCTGCCAGCTTGGAATTCACCTCCAAAGCGAACTGGTCATCCTCTGTGGTCAATTGGATATCAAGACTGCTTTGAAAGTCAATGCAGAGAAGATCTTTCTTGGGTGTTCGTTTGAGGAGACCTTTGACAAGCCTGTTGGCGGACCCAGTCTTATGGCCCACGTGACCCCCAGACAAAATACAAATAGAACCCAGATTTGAAATCAATACTAGTTGGGACCGGGACCCCAAACTCCAACGTTTCGTGGCAAAAAGTGGCAAACTGCCACAACTGCCAAAGATCTCGCGTTGCGAGTTGGAACGTGCTCTAGCAAATTGCGGCCAAACATTCTACATAAATTAAACATTTAATGCGATATCGCATCGGGTGGAGTGGTCTCATCCAACTTTTGAGTGGTCTGCAGCCCGCCTCAGCATCGCATTTCACAATTTTCCTTTTTCCGGCTGAGCGCGTTTTTCACGATTTTTCTGATTAATAGAGCCGGCTCCACAATGGCAGGCTCACAAAGCGCAGCTAAAAAGGATACTCGCTGTCAGTCACAAATTAGGAGCGACCAGACGGTGCCTCATCCCCGCGGCTGCCTGCGGGTTGCTGGAAAAAACCTGTTTTCCGGCGTTGGGTTTCAGTTTCTGCATTCGGGGAAAACTCCTGGGAGCGTAGCCACGTCTGCATAACAATTAGACGCAAAGGCGGCCCGAAGCGGGCCCTCCTGAGTACTTGCTGTACGTACCTACATATTGCAAAAAAGTGTGGACAAATTTATTTAAATTTCGAACATTCCGAGGGCCCAATCAAGTGAGGTTCCCTACCGCAGTTCCTCGGAGAAACAGTCGGCTCTACATTGGTATTTCCTCCGATTGGCTCTGGCTGGGCTTCCCTGGGCCATCCAATATCGTACGCCCCGCAACCCTTCGCTCCAACCGCAACACACGCCTCGACAAGCTTCAGTTTTATTGTTTCCGAGTTTGCTTCTTGATGTTGTACTCGTACATACATACATACGTACGTACATACGGGCAACGCACGCTCTTGGAGCCGCACATAAAACGGAATTTACATAACTTTATTTCTGGCATCTCCTCCGCCGTTCGCCTCCGCTAGTCCCGTTCTCCGGTCCCCAGTCGACTGCTTTGTGGTGTTATAAAAACAATTGCCAAACAATTGAAGCTTTGAGACGGGGCAAAAAATCAAATGGAAATCGAACGGGGCTGCTGCAAACATACATACCTGGAGAAGGCGAAAAATTGTACGTTTACAGCAACAAATAAATTTCGGAACTGGCGCACAATAAATTCCCGACTCCCAGCGACTTGGAGGGAATTCTTTTTCTGCTTTTCTGTTTTGGCGCAGGCAACGGAATTAAATAAAGTGGGGCGCGAGCGGGGTGCGATTGGGCGACGGCTGCCCGGAGCTCGTAAATTTTCGACACTTCACCAGCTCTGCATCAGCGCAGCCAAACCTCGCCGGGCTCCCTCCTGTCATAAAATTGCCAAAAAGCCAAGCCGGGAAGCACCAAAATGGAACGGTTTGAAAGCTTGAAAACGCTCGCCCTGCTCCCACTCGATGCTGGGCTGCGTTGACGTGTGAAAATCTTCCGGAAACAGACAGGAGCAGGCCCGGGCGCAGGGGAACTTCGACATCTCAATTTTTGATTTGTCTGCTGCCAATTAGCCAAATTAGATCGAGAACCTTCCTGCCTCGTCAGGCACTCTGCATTATTAAACAGAAACCACAGCAATGTCCAAAACAAACCCCAGATGGCCTCCATGCCGCATAGCAATCGCATTTCAGGCGCTGACTGCCAAACAGCAGTCGGAAAAAGTAAGAAACACGCAACTAATTTCGAAAATGGAAGCTCAACAAGGTCACCCATGGATTCCGAATCGGAACTCGATTCGGATTGAAACAGGGACTGGATCGGTATCGGCGTCGGCGTCGGCGTCGGAAATCGCGGCTCGCTGCCATTTCGATTTTCTCACACCGAGTTTTCCAGCAGCGCAATGGCGAGCGGAAAATTATTTGTTTATGCCGCACCCGATTAGTTTATGGCCCGCCCTAATGGGCCGCTTTGTTTATTTTCGTCTTGGCCACAATTTTGCAAAGCGAAAGCCAGAAGAAGCACTTGCTCGCAACCGAAATCGGAATTGTTTCGAATTGTTTGTGTTGGCGTGGTGTGATTGCGCGGTGGATCCGATCCCGGCCGCCTGGATCTTGTTTGCTTCAACAACTTGTGCGCGTTTCTACATGTTCTCTATTCGGATCGGGTCGGGGCTATTTTCGGCGCCGGTATTGTATGTGGTTTTGGCAGGAGGCAATACTTTTAATAGGCGCGCACGAGTGCTTCTGAGTGGGTGTTGGGGCTTCCTGTGCGTCACAGGCAGTGGAAGCGTGGAGACTTGCTGCTGAGTCACCGGGAACCTTGAGGCTGATCAAAATTAGTCATTCAATCTGAATTCACGTCGAGTACATTGGGGCCATTCCATGAAATTCTATAGATTCACTAAATCAATTTTCATAAAATTGAATAATCAAGAGAGATGTAAGGCTACAGACCTAGAAACCGTACAGAGTACACAGCAAACGACATCTACATTCGATTATCTCTGAAATATCGGTCGATGAAGACGCACATTTTAGAAGAGTATTTACAAGTGCTACCCCTGATTTGTTTGCGCAGCCCTCAATTAACATTTCATTAGCACTGCCAACCAATTTCCAAACCCGCTCGCTAATCCGCTCTGGCAAATAAGCCGCTCATGGACTCATGCCTGAATTTATCCTGGGAAAGGACATCGGGCGATGAACCCTTAATTTCTCCACAAAGCATGGTCGCAGTCTGCTTAAAAAGTAACATTTTTAATCTGATGTGGCCCCTCAAACTGTGTTGGGCGCCCCGCAGGTACTCAGGCATCATATGTGAAATGTCTGCAAGTATTTTCCAGCGACGCATTCCCCGGCTCACAACTGTCAATGTCAGGAAAAGACGTCAAGTCGCCGGCTCTGGCAAAACTCTAACATATTACTTCCTGACAGCTGTCAAAAAATATGCAAACTTCTACAAAGGCCCACCCACCCCAACAACAACTGCGGAAAAACTATGCGTCGCCATGTGCACAGTATTATGTAAATCAAAGCGATTTGTAGCGCCACAAGATGAAGGAGTGCAAAAAAGGTAGGCCGGTAAAATTGGCAGCGACGAGAGGTTCAGAGTGTCTACATGAATACGCGTACACAGCAGAAGGCCCCTCGCCGAATCGTACCCCTAGAATAATGCCTATTTGTTTTTTTGCGAAACGGCTCACAAAAGAAGCGGTCGAGCAGGACACACAACAGACCCTTAGCCCACACACTCGAGGCTGCCGGGAGGAGGTAATCAGGTGATGGAGGCGATAATGATGCCGCTGCGCGCAGGATAACCACAAATGAGCAAGTGTGCGAAAGAGGGCAGCTAGATTAAGGAAGGAAATCTGTTAGTCTGTTAGGTGACCCTGCGGCGGAAGGGTCCGTCTGGCTGCGGAGTACCTGCTGCGAGGCTGCTTCAGAGAGCTACGTGCTTGTTACGCGTTCCAGATGCCTTTCAGTTGTTGGTGTTTTCTCATAGGGGGATTAGCTAGCAAAGCGGCGCAGCGAGCGCTACACTGTGACCTTTAGGGTTCGGCACCAGCCTCATTTGGTCCCAAATCAGAGAATTTTTTCCGTCTGACGAAACCGGCTTCGACCTCTCAGAGGCTGGATGGACATCTTGTCGCCCCAAAACTCAATGCGCTTCATTTATTATGTTTCAAGTCCAAGTTATTTTTCCTACTTTGTAGGTAACCGGAGTCCAGCTCTGTTTTATGGTTCTGTTTACCCATACATTTTGTCGGGGTAAACGAGACATTGCCCCGCTCAGGGCACGTCCAGGCCGGACTTAATGATTGTTGTTGGCTGTAATTGCTGCACAATTGCTGATGCGGAGAAAGGATCCTGCGCGGCGACAGCCCGCCCGCTTATGACAGAATATTCCCGCGAAAACCATAAAAATACGCGAGTGATGTTTGGCTTTTTGTACTTTTCGCTTGCTTTTATTGTAGAACATTAAATGTGTTATTTTTTATAGATTGTTTCACAACTGAATGCAAATTTTGGGTCCCCGCCCTACTCACTTTATGGGCACAACAGCACAAATACTTTCAGCTCATTTTCTGAGTTCTGATGCTACAGTGCCATATCCTAATTGCTCTAGCCCGAGCCGCACAAAGGGTTGTTCCATGGTCTCTCGAAGGGCCATGAAATTATGTTTCCGGCATCTGTAAAACAAAGCGTAATGACAAATTTTGTGGCCGCCCTTTAATGGGGGCTGCGTCGAAGTAAAGTCTAAGTATCAGACTGAGACAGGCTCGCAGAAGTGCGTCCGGGGAGTCCAAGTAGATCCTCCACTGATAAGCGGGTTGCACTTGCCCCGCCAACTCAATCAGCGAGCCGCAGAGCCGATTCTCCGGCATTCCAGTGCCCGACTGCAGCTGTCACTATCGCTAATGAAATATCTGAGGCTCTATAAATACATTTGTGTGCCACTCGAGTGAAACGCAAGTCCAGTCAGTCAAGACGGAATAGACCCGGGACAGGAAAGCCGCTGTATGCGGAGGCGTTGAAAGATTTCATTTATCGCGGGACGGAAGTGCTCAATGGCAGTCTTTAGAAGCCCCGAGCATTTGAATTTTTGACCGATATTGTACATACACTCAATTACTTCAGCACTGGCAGCTGGGCATCCAATAAACCGATAGCAAATAGAAAAAGTGAGGCGATCATTTTTTCGCTGAGTTTTAGCATTTCGAAGCAGATGACGGCGTAAAAACTCCTCCTAGGACTCTTTCCAGTCCCGTAGACATCTGTATATCTACTAAAAAGGCAACACTAATAAAATTTTGCCCGGACATTTTATCATTAGGAGCGAAAACGATAAAAACAGCAGAAGCAACGCTCGCCCTATTCCGCAGAGCGGGAAGAAGGAACCGAGTCAACAGCAGCGCGGAGCAGGGTAAATCTCGGAAAATGTTTTCGTTTTATGCCGCAGCGCGGCTGAATGGGAAAACCCTCACAAACAAAGCGGGCCCAGGCAAACGAAACGAAACGAAAACAATAAAATAAAATTTAAGATACATCGGAGACCAAAACAAATAGGCAGCGAAGTAAAGACATACGGAGATGGAAAGATACAAAGTAGGGAAAATGTCGCAGCTGTACCCCAGAGTCCAGGGAAGAGCTGCGTGGAGGAGTAAGAGGCTTAGGCAGGATATCTCGGCGCTGTTTCCTCCGTTGCCCTTTTATGGTGTGCCGCACTCGAAGTAGTTTCGGTGCGAAAAATAATTTACGTGTGAACGCCGGCGGCGGACAAGGAAGTGAGTGGCAGGGAATGCCCTAGAACGGAACAGAGCCAGTTCCAGATAAGAGACTACAGAGCGTACTAAGCGTAATTGAGAAATGTTCCTTCTGCTCCGGTTCCCCTACTTCCAGCTCCCATCCTCCCGTATCCATCTCGTTCCGTGTTTATTTGAGGGAGGCGAGCATTTCGTGGCAACATAATCGTCCCGCGGCACAAATATCTCTTAGATACTCCACGCTAATGGAAATTTTATGATAGTTGCGATGACAATTTTTATGCAGTCGGAATAAAAGACAAAAGAGACAAAACACAGTGTCTTTTTGAGTCATGCATTAGGCGCCTGCATAGAGACCCAACGAAGGCATAAATACTCTGATACGTTTGCACGCACAATAAACGTTAGTGGGAGCAGTGAGAAGCGTCAGACAACGACCGCACATTTTTAGCACATTTTCGGGATATCAGCTTACAATGGCCCGGAGAGCAGCCGGGAGCGGCAACAGGACATCGCGTCAGGTTACAGGACAGGCCTCGTCCCGGTCCCTTTTTTGAGGCCGCTCACTGCATATCGAATATCGTGGGCCCACCCTCGTAGCGAGTCTAATGAAAGGACTTCGGGCCCACCGAAACACAAAAACTTTGGCTACACTAGCCGGCTCATGCTGGTGTCGAAAGTGTTTGAGGGTCGAGCGTAATAATAGGTAAACCCAGGAGCCCAAACTGGTTTTCTCTGCGTCCATCTCCATCTGAATCTCCGTCTCCGTCTCCGTCTCCGTCTCCGTCCCCATCTCCCTCTTGCAGCTCACCGTCATAGCCCCTCCTCGGCCATCAGTGTGTAAATATTTTTTTATGTTTTTATTCGATTAGCATTCGCTACGTGCCGCTACGTGTCTGTTTTTCCCTACCATTCTTGCTCGCTCCAAGAATGCTGCGCGATTCTGGGTTTTCTTGGCTCACAAGAAAATCCAACATAGATTTTTCCCTGCCCACTTTTTCACGCCCAAGATTAATTGTGATGGCGTAAATTTTGTAATTTCGTGGAAATATTGCCCGACGTCGGGGAGAGTCGGGGAGAAAGTTAGGATTTGTCTGGGGAAATTGTGCGTGATTGCCTGGTGGGAGATGCATATTTTCATGTATTAAAAATGTTTTTTTATTGAAAATGTTTCTTCATTTCAGGTACGTAACTGCTAATTTAAAGCAATTTATCCAGAATTTGCGGTAAGTGCAATTGCAAATCGTGGGCCTCACTATATGTAAAGAGACGTAAAGACCAGCTCTCATATTTCGTAATGACAGCAGCAAGAAGGTTAAACCAGGTATAGGCACTAGTACCCTAAGCAGAGCCCCTAAGCCCCGCGCACCTTTATTACTGTCCCCTAATTGTGTCGCATAAGGGAGTGTAAAAGTGAAAATCCTAATTGACTTGGGTACTTGCCGTCTGGCTCATTGCTCTGCAATGGAGTGTGCCAAGGCTGTGACGAACATATGATTCATACTTTGACAATCTAGGACCCAGAAATAGGCTTGGGACCAAACAATGACGGGGTTTTCAGGTGCAACAAGAGCGGAGCGGGAGGCTCAACAAAAGATTATCTATCCTCCAGTCCCTAACCAGACAAAACTTTTCCGCTTTTTCATGCTAGGGCTCCTCACAATGATTTACTTGAACTCTTTTTCTTCCTTTCCGTTGCTTGCGACTGTTGTAGAAACTTTCGTCCGACAACTTTCATGCACTTCGTTCCGCCGAACACTGCTGGGCTTGGGAAAACTTTTTCTGCAGAAGGAAAATTCCTCTTCCGGCCCCCAGAGTTGTCATTTGATTGTTTTCATTTCATTTTCGATTCGGCCATCAATAAGGGGGCACATAATGGCTTTTATTTGGCGAGGCACAAGCATGGTTTGGATCTCTCGGAATGCGTTTCCCTTGAAGATGCGTGAAATGTTCTCCAGCGTTCACATCGCTATTAATAAATTTAGGAACACATCGCAGCCAGCTTTTCCGAGGAGCGGGCGAAAAAAGAAATAAAATATTAATGAAATTCCAAACACTTGGTCATGAGGGGAGACATAGTGTCGGGCTGGGGAGGCAAAATCTCGCTTCTTGCACCTGGACGGCACACCGTTTTGCTTTTGCCAACACAACACGCATTTAATGTGGCGGAGCTGATGGTTTTAAGGTGAATAGTAATGGAACTTGCGGAGATATACTAAACGCCGCAGGAAATCAGTCCTGTAGAGCGTCAGTTGGTCCTGGCCAAGTTTGGCAGTGCCTTCGCCCCCCTGAGCGATGTCTGGCAGAAAAGAGAATGATGGGCCTCAAGACCCCAGTCCCAGGCGTTTCCCATTTGGCCTTGCCCAGCCCCCCCACCTTGCACATATGCAAAGCTATGAGAAATTTGAAAGAATTTCTCTGACAAAAACACACAAATGCAACCATTTGTGGTCGGGAGAAGGCCAGCTGCAGAACAAAAATAAAATTGCAATTGAAGCATGCGGACTTACACAAGCCACCACCGGGCCCTAGCTCTAGCCCTGCCCCACATCCCTCTTTCTCTGGCAGCATTAAAGTTATATGCCAAATTGAATTTGCCCGAAACTACAAAAACTAGGAAAAAAAGCAACAATGGAGAGCGGACGGACAAAAACGTAGATGAAATTGATTTTAAAAGGCAAGGACGAGGAGAAGGGAGCGGCTGCGGAAGGAGCACCACAACTGCTGCTGCGCCACAAAAAAACAAATTAAAGTAAATTCCCCAATTGCATTGTGGGGCAACAAAGTAGATAAACAAAAGGAACACAGCGCCCGAGTCGGAAGAGAGGAGGAAGCAGAGCAGGCAAATCAATTTCATTTCTTAGCTGAACGAACCGAGTGAAATGGGGTTTACGGAGCGCAATGTCCTTGAGAAAACTCACATTGGTATACGCATATATCATTATAAGGCATATTGTATATGATCAAGGGCCTTCGTTGTATGCATCATCTCGGGGTTGCAGACCGAACCTCCAGCTTTTATTCGCTGCACAAACTATCCAAACTGCCAAACAAACTTTCGGCTTTTACTTTGGACTTTAATAAAGTGTGAAAATGGCCGAGATGAAGTTTTAGTTTTGGCCCTAAGAATCGATTTTCATTGTGCCACTGGGCGGCGCGCAGGAGGTGGGCGAAGGACAGCTGCGGCGACGTATTTCATAAATTTTTCAATGTTGAAAATGTTATTTATATTTCATGGGGAACGAGGAGTAGAAGGAGCCGAATAAAAATGGCGAAATAAAAGAAGGAACTTTGGCGCAGCACGAACGACTACAAATCGTGCGTACTAGCCGCCAGGAGCCAGGGACGAACCGGTGCGGAGGAGCAGAGAGACAGAGGTGCCGGGGACGTGCGCAGCGAAGGCACGAAAATCGGGAAAAACTTTTATTCTTGGGACCTGGCCAGTGTTAACGGTGGTGGCGAAGTCATCGTCCAACAGCGCTTTACGGCTTCGTTTATTACGTGTGAAAAGTGTGAAAGGCCGCGGGCCCGCCGTAAGTACGAAACAGAACGGAAGGGGACGCTGGGCGATGGGCGATTGAACCCTGCGACAATTCCTCCAGCATCGTCAAGTTGAGTCAGGCCACGTGCTCAAATGGTCCTTACGCTAAGGCCAAATGCGATTTTTTTCCAATTTGTATGCCTTTTGGCGCCACTTGGTCGAATAATCGCAAGCCAGTTTCCCACTCCTGCGCATCGGGCTGCCACTGATTTTTGCCGCGCCTTCCTCTCTTGTGTTAAGTTTGGCAAACGCATTTTGTCTATTTTATAGATATTAATCCTTGAGTTGCACGACGCTTTTTCCCCCCTGTATCCTAATTAATCGACACGTGACCTATTTCAGAGGTTGGGGGCAGGCGAACTGCTAACTGTTCGAGTCGATCTGGGCCACCAATTAGGACCAACATGCAACTTTAGTCTCGAGTTAAAACTGTCTGACAAATTTGTCCAACAACTTCAATTTAATTACACCAATGAAACGAAACATTTAATTGTTCTGTACACTTATTTGTCTTTCCCTTCATGTCCGTGGCTGTGTCCATGTCCATGTCGCTGTCCACGTTCATGTCCCTGTGCCTGCTCCCGTAAACCCCTCTCACCGCAATCTGTGGGGCCTATAATTAGCGTCTGGTTTGGCCACGGACTCACACTTCGGAAGGCCGCAGTTCTTCAAGTGATAATTGGACGAAAGCGCGAAACCCTGTTAAAAGCACCTAGTTACCCGTTGAAAGAAGCTAACAGCCGTTCTATCGGTTTTTGTCACTTATCAGCTCCGCCGTTCTTTTGTTATTATGGCTGCTTTATTGATATGTGGAAATATTGACGCGTCAATTAATATGTCAATAATTGCAGGCCCTTGCCGCGCTAATGCTAATTGAAATTTGCGGTTGTCCCGATGCATGTGCCTAGGCCTCACATAGAATGCATTCGGGCTGATTGGGTTGCAGTTTCGTGGCTGCCCTGCGGTTAACCCGAAAAGCCGCGTGAGAAAATGGAGGACGCTGGCGAGTCTGAAGATGAAATTTAAGTACCAGTAATGTGCTGAATTTGATCAATTTAACTGCTGTCGGTATACAACCTTGGATGCCCATTAAGTTGACAGGATTCTTTAACGATTGTGTTCTCCTCCCTCAATATCCCCTTCTCGTCATAAACAAATATTTTCATTGTCAAAACACAAGACTCGCATCGGAAACGTCAACATGAATGCGACAACCAAACAATAGCAAACCAGAAAACGGGGAAATCTTCGCGAAAAACATAAAAACATATTCCCAGGTTCGTGTACTCCTCTTGTTGGATCCCCCATGTGTGCAGAAGGCAATACATAAATAAGATAAATACAAATTAACATAGACAAAATATTTGCAGAGAATGTGGAGGGGCCGGTGGCTGTGTGTAAAATCAGCGTCACATAAATATATAGGTAGAAAACGATACAGCGAAACGCGCGCCACATCCAAAGACATCGTCAAATTTTCCTTTCTTATACACATTTTCTATCTGCGCTGTGTTTGCTGTTGGGCAATAAAAATATGAGCACACAAGAAAACGCTGGCCGGGAGGTGTCGCAGGAAAACCGAAATAAAACAAAATAGATTTGCTTATTTCGGCCGTAAGAAGTTTATTGATTTGATCAGGGGACAGATTGGGAAAACTGATATGCACGATACCAGGTAAGGTGTGTTTATAAGGACCATGTCTCTTGAGGCGTGTTGAGGGAAATTTTAATGACTTATGAAATCGGAAATGTCTTCTGGGACACTCGCATGACGGGAAATAAAATGACGTCATCTTGAGAATTTATTTATATAGTATGCGTCTCATGCGAGAAGGCTTTTGGAGGGGGTGTTTTAACTAATCGGAGTAAAAACTGTTCCGCAGACGTGCAGAAAATGTTTTTCCCAGGAATTACATCTAATATGGTTTAACAGCAAGTGCTGTGTAGCGGGTTGGACCCATTCAAATGAAGGATTAATTGACTTGTCGGCCGAACCCCGCTATCCGTTTTCCAGAAAGCGTCGTCTAGGTGGGACCAAACACGTGTAGTAAGTGCTCACAATGACACTAAATATGACCCCGTTGCAAACGAGAGCAAGAACTGTTTGTGGAACTTGAAGCAAGCCATTTCTGCTCGGAAGGCGAACTTTTACATGACGTAAAAATGAAAATCTGTCTCAGGCCCACGTTTCTCCCGCCTGCGTGTGAAAATTTAATAAACATAATGATCAAGGCAAATACTGCGCGCGGCTAGAGGGTGGGAGTTAGTACCGAATTTGCGCCCGCTGCGTGACAAATTGACATTTTGCTACCAGAACCGAGACAAGAGACCAGACATGACCCACCCACTCGCTGCCCAGAGCCATTCCATGACTGTTGACTTGCACACCTTGCGCCAACCAGGAGCTCCGAGAACCAGGGACGCCTCCCTGCCATATTTCCTTTGGCGAAAACAGGTAATGAAGCAACTGGCAAAAGGAGAAGGTTGTTATTTTAAAATTTAAATATCTGTATAAATACACGTGTGTGTGCGTCAGTGCTTCAAAATGTGCATAAGCATGCCCCAGAGTCGTTGGCGTCGTCTTCGCTTGCCGTTGACGTCATTAAAATCCCAAAGACGGCGAAGTCGCCAGAGAAAAACTCACTTGAAATTTCAGCGCACGTGAGGTAGGCGAAAGAAAAGGGAGTCACGATGGTACTGAGTGTAGCAGTGGAAATGGAAATGGCAGTGGCAGGGGCAGGCCAGGAGTTGTGGCCAGGGAGTTATACTGAAACGCGGGTGTTCTTATGTATTATTTTCTTTTGGTTTTTGGGGCTTTGGGCTCTTTTGGTAACGGTACAATCGAGTACGAGCTACAAATGAGCATATGCGAGTTCCTTTGCTGTTGATTGTTTGGAATTATGTTCAACTGCGACTCATCATTTGGGAGTAAGGAGAAACCTCAATGGGCTCCGGTTGCCGAGAGGTGCCTAAGAATAAAAACGATTTTATTCGGTTCGATGCGATGCTATTGGAGTGGGCAGCTTTGCCTTTGTCCCCGCTCATGACCTTTATTTGCCTAGAGATCTCGTCCCAGTCATTTTGGGGGTGTCAGAACGCCGGTTGTCAGGACTTCTTTGCATGTCACGTACGAGCTGTGTCTTCCCCAGATCCCGAATTCCTTGAGCTTGAAATGAATTCCTTGCAACTCAACCCACTCCACTCCGAATCGCAGCTAAAGAGCCTTTTAGCAGGGTTAGTCCCGCTCATCGACGCTTCGCCCCACCCGCGGCTCAGCAAACAATAAATCCATTGTGGCCAAAGGAAAATAAGGCTCAGCTCTCTCGAAAGCCACTTCAGCGCCCCTCTCCGTTCCGATTCTCCGATCCAACCAGCACCACCACGGCATGCTTTGAGGCAGGGGCGGAAAGAAAACAAACACTTGAGACGTCGCCGGCTAATGCAAGGCAAGTGCCGAGGCGGCACAGTAAAATGTTAATCAGCTGATTGAGTTGTTGGGGCCGCGCAGGCACACACTCCCCACTTTCACTCTCTTCAAATGTCTAATTTTAGGCGCTAAAACCTTTCTCCACACCCCCACACTGGGGCAAGGAAACTGACAGTCGGTCGGATGAAAAAGGGGGTGAAAGCACGGACGTTTATTAACATTTTCTGTGAAGCTTAAAATCCCGCCCTCAAAAGGAAAAGAAAGTAAGCTAAAGGTGAAACAAAAGCAATAAAAATGCGTTTACTTTCCAGGAAGTTGAGTCGCAAAAAAGCTGTGGAGGGCGGGATTTATAGATGCAAATCCTCGAACAAATAATTCAGCCACCAAATAAAGGGTTCAAAAAAAGGGGTTCGGGCTGGCCTATATTTCGAAGACCTGAAAGGACGGCTGGCAAAGATGAAACGAGTAAAAATGTACACTATAATAATTAAAAGAATAATAAACGTATGTTTTGTAATCAGGGGCAACTTATTACATTCGTTTACTGGTTCCACAACGTCACAACATTAAGAGTATATATATGTTAAACTCCCTCTATTATTAAATTCCAATGCAATCGCATTGTAGCAAATAGTTATGAACACCTTGAACTATTCGTATATTAAGCCAATATATTTCTATAAAACGAACTTTACGCTTCTAGCTTTCGCAAAATGAGGTTTATCAGAGGATATTCATTTTCGAATATTGCTTAAAATTTGGGAAAGCTGGGGCGGACCGTAACACGCAATCTGGTGGTTGCCCTATAAGTTCTTGGCCCATTCCTTGATCAACGGAAGGAAAAGTTTTTCCCTTCCGAATCGCCTGTGCGATGTGATTTTTTCGGGGTGACTCGGCCTGACTAAACGCACCATTAGTCTTTGGAAATAGCTTAGGGCGGAATTTACATTATTAAGCTTTCGTTATGGCTGGGTGGAGAAAAGTGTCCCGCATTTGCGCGCGTCCTGTTTTGGGTTTTGTCGTTAGCCGTTTCCTGCGCTTTGCTGTTGGGTTTGTTGTTGGTATTATTGCTACGTTATTACAACGTAATGTAAATATTTGCTTAAGTTCCTCTTTTTTTTTAAATTTACATGCAAACGTTTGACGGTGGTGGTCCTGGAGAGGAAATTTTATGGAATTAAATAAATTTAGCGACCGAAAATGAGCTGTGAGGTCTTAATTTAGCCTCGCAATTGATCAGTGCAAATATCTATATAATGACTTTTGGTGGAAAGAAAGAAAACTGTGACGATATTACAGGCCTTCAAGCTCTGGAAATAGGCTGCTTCACTTTTCAATCGCTTAAGCCTAAGTGCATCAAAAACCCCAAGATTAATTAAACGGTGGAAAAAAATCTTATGTTATTTGTTGTAGGCATCATTACACCCGAAGACAAACTATAGCTTTACAAAAGACGAGAAATTAAGATCTTTTATTTCCCCACTCGTTTTCTATGAGGTTTAAAGAAAACGCGACTTAGTGTGGATTTTGAATCTGTCTTTTTGGGTCGTAGACGAGCTCAAACTCTCCTCACAAAAGACAACTTCGTCTTATTATTAAATAATCAGGGAGAACCTGCAACCGCTAGGAAGAGCCTCAACCGACGAGGGTGGGTAAAAGACTAATTAATCATGGTGGAGCAAACCCCAGACACTACTCATGGAATGGCCGGGCATCGTGGCAGCTTTTCCCTTTAAATGGATATTAAATTGCTATGGTAACTGCTCTTCCATTTGGTGGGCATTAGGAAAAGGGGCTTGAGCCGGGCGAATTTATGCTCACTTGAGTCATTAATCCTCATAAACGAGGCCCCGACACTATCTAATCGAATCTAATGAAAATGGGCCAACGCATAGATAACTTGATTTTCGCAGAAGGACCCATCATCGAAGAGGTTTCCTTTGACCCCATTCCGCCATGGCAGTGGGTGTCTTCCACAATATTTCCACCAGAGCTCCACAGCAGCGTCAGAGAATGTTTCAGAAATCTCAGACACACAAAAAAATAATCACCCAACTATTAAGTCATCTGTGGCAAATGTTCAAAATTGTTTGTTTTTGGCTTATATGCTAGTGTTTTGTGGAACAAATCGCCGCGGTTTGAATCTACATAATTCATCAAAGAGTCCAAAATGTGTGAGGTATTAATCACAAAGCAGCGAACTGTGATGTGCCGTCTGCTAGTGAGCGAAACAGCGGGGCAGACATGTGGAAACCGTCCACGCAAAGAGAAATAATTCGATGGCGGCTCATTTCAAAGACACTGACCGGGTATTGCTCTGGGCCGCCTACTCCTGCATATACCCTCGCTGTGGCCATTATAATTTTAAGTATACATCGAAAAATACATTTCTAACCGTAGCAGTGATGATAGATAAATACACGAGAGCTACAAAAACATACTTATATAGTGTACATATTGGCAAGTGAAATCTTTTAAATGCCCCCGTATGGTTTGTTTATGGTAAATAAAAAAAGAATATTTATTTGTAGAATTGCGAGCATTATTTAGTTGTTCCCCTATAACAATTTTTCGGACGCACTCAAATGGAATAGTTGAGATTCAGTGAGTGAAGCATATGAGAAAATATCCATTTGGAAACATTAGAGACATTGACATTATTTTGTTAATGACTTTCTCTGTGTGTTGGCATGAATTTCAGCTGTTCGAAATTTGCCGCGGTCATTAACCATATTAAGAGGCAATAAAGACGTCAAGTCACTGACACTCTTCGGCTGGGACAGGTAGAAATTTGGACATGATTTTGATGGTTCCTTGCACGATGATAGGGATGGCCTCGACATATGTCCGATTGAGACCCATGAAATTGGAGCTTGGCAAGCGATCAACATGGGCAGGCAAATGGACATCGAATGTCTTGTAAATAATGATGCCATTTGGTTAATCGAAACCGCGGCTTAATTTCGTGCTAGACACAGTTAGGGTTAAGAACTTTTAGAAAAAACGTTTGCCTGGGAACTTTTGCTGCAATTCCTTCAGAGCCACCCACCCGAGAGGTCAGAAACTCCAATTTTGATGCCGAAGTAAAATTCCACGTTAGTTTCCAGTTTGTATACCCGCTATTTATAGAGAACGCGGGTTCATTGTTTTCGTGCGAAAATACGCAACATATAGAAGAAAGCATTTGCGAGCCTAAGCAGTTATCATTGATCATAATTAGTTTAAAAGTCGCTCTGGCAATGTAGAAATTTCGCATGAAATTTTCTTTGGTGGCGGGTATTTATAGTTGGGGTCAAAACAAAAACATAACAATTGATTGTATAAAAAGGCGATCCGCTACACGGCGCAAATAATAGAGGCCCAAAAACACATGAAAGTTTTGTTTTATTTTTCGTGACTTCGCGATCGATGTGAGTACATCCGAAAACTGTATGTGAGAAGAGATTTAAAGGGGTCGCGATGCCAACGTAATGGCAATCAAGTTGACACTCTGTCAGTGTAATGAAGCGTTTATACGTTTTAGTGACCGATGTAGGCACAGTGAAACACAAGAATTTGTTTTTCCATGTCCAAGGTCTATGGAGGAAGCTGCTGTTACAGGCCTATGAAGATGGCTGTAGAGTCAAAAATCTGCAGAACACAAAAAAAAGCGAGTTCATGGCAAGCGCAGCAAAAGCAGTCGAGACAACATAGAGCCCGCGCAGTCAGATTGAGCCAGAAAATTACACTCGACTCGCGATAGTGAACTGGAGAACCGGTTTAAGATTATGTGGCATTCAGACACGTTTGTTGCAGCGGCAGCGCTGACCAACCAATTTACAATTTAATAGCGCGCCACACAATCAAACGATCGTCGAAGATGCCTGCGAGCATCTATGGAGTTGAACAGCACCGCAAATAATAATGCAACCTATTGGAAGAAAGTGTGCAATTCGTAGTACAGATTGCGTACATTTGCCATTTTATTTAATAAAATTATGTTGAAGCATTGAATAAAAACAGTTGAATATTCAGTATTATATAAAATTGGGTAGATTTGCTGCATCCATATAACCATGTAACATATATTCTAAGATAATCAACTTCGTTACCAGTTTCTCACCCGAGTGTGCGAGGGGGATACACCAGATGACCGCATTTCCATAAAATTATTTAACACTTTGTTCTTCGTTCATATAGTAGACTCTACCGAAACTACTGTCCAAACATTAAAAGATCAAAGAAAAAATTCTAAACTCTTTAGAGTCATCTTCACAGACGAAAGACTTAGCCGCTACGGTCATCCTAACCCGACGAAGTTTTGCCTTTGGCCCCAACTACAATCTCGACCCCGCAGTGGTTCCTCTCTTACCTATTGTGCATATAGTATGCCCTATGTTGACTTTTCATATTCTCTTACCATCAGTTGATTGCTAAAATTGTTGGGGCCACAAGGATGGAGCTGCTGGTCCTGAAGCTGCCGCTTGTTGCGTTCGGAGTTGCTTTGGACGACTCATACCAAAGCTGCAGACGATGCCTCAGACCTCATCTCCAGCCGTAGCTCGTAATACATTAGTAGCGCTTATTTATGTGCGCAGCCTTATAAGGAAATATAGCCAAGAACGAGCGAATGCAGCGCCTGCGTTGCCCATTCCCCGCCCCTCGTTGGATATTTGGGTGCGCTTTTGGGCATATTCAATTTAAATGAGGTTCCACCGACTTCTCCGACTAGTAAAGCAACGTAAGCGTCTTTGGCTTCAAGCCTTCAACCTTTTGTTGCAGTGCAATTGCTTATATTACTCCACGTTCTGCAAAGTGTGGCTCATAATTTTTGTTCCATTGCTATTTAGGCATTCCTGATTTTCGAATAAGGCGATACCTTCGGTCGGCCATCCTTAGAACGGAGCTCTTGTGACTTTTTCTCCAATCATACCCCCTTTCCGTACACAATAATGAACAATAATTGCAAGCCCTAATAAATGCGCTCCAGTAGATGGCGTTGATTTTTGGCAGTCAACGATAATGGCAGAAAACAGGTTTAGGCGATTCGTGCGAATCATTCTTCATACTGTCAAAACGAATCCCGTTTATCATGATAAACGTGTTTAGCAAATAGTTTCTCAAATTTTAATTTAACCGTATATCCAAGCCCTTCACGGCGGGTGCAGCTTTATTAAAGCATCAAACTGTAATATGACTGACGGATTTGAGGTAACGGTATATGATTATATTCCTAACAATATATTGTAACAATATTATGAATCAGTTAAAACTACGCACTGGTGAGTCTTTCGTAAGCATAAGTGCTTGTCTGTTGTGTCCCTCCCTGCGAGCCGTCCGTGATCGATGATGAGACTAAATTGAGGTTTCACAATTCGTAGCGAAGTCAGAATTCATATGACTGCACTTTTGCGCTTGACTTGAAACTGTCTTAATAAAAGGCATCGCGCCGAAAAAAATATTACCAGACCAGGAATTGGGAAAGAAACGTCGCATAATTTTTGATTTATGCCTTTTGAGCGAAGTTAATTTACACCCCAACTCGAATGCATCCCACTTCTGGCTGCGGCCAATTGTGTCGAACACATTGTAAACTGTCAGAATATGACAGATCGTTTTGTGACTCAGACCCAGTGCCAATTCCAAGTTGGGAGCGAATGAGAAGAACAGCCTCGGCCTGATATTGTGGAGTCATTCGCTGGAGGCACGCGAGAAGGGCTTTAATTGCCAAAAAAAAATTCACAGGATCTCCCGCTCCACATCCACTTTTCAAAAGCATTCTTTAGCGTCGAGTGCGTTTGTATGCGAAATTTAATTAAAAATTCTTTCCCTTTTGTTTTATGCGTGGCTGTGGGGGCTGGTGCGATGACAATAAAAATGTCATCTTAGCGGAGCTCGTCTTAGGAAAGCCCTCAATTCGCACGCCAAACCCTAGTACTAGCACTATTGCTTTTTATACCATGTACCTTAAGGTACAAATGGTATATTAACTTTGTGCAAATGTATGTAACAGCCAGAAGGAGACATCTCCGACCCCATAAAGTATATATATTCTTGATCAGCATCAACAGCCGAGTCGATATAGCCATGTCCGTCTGTCCGTCTGTCCGTCTGTCCGTCTGTCCGTCTGTCTGTCTGTCTGTATGTATGAACACCTCGTTCTCGGAGATGGTAAGAGCTAGAGGTCTAGTTCTTTTTGCTTTTGGTGTGTTATTATTGCAGGCAGATCAAGTTTATTTCAAATTTTTGCCACGCCCCTTTCCGCCTTCGTAATTTGCATAAAACTGAATGTTCCTCGACACATTTGCCTATAACTTGGACAAAATAAGAGTTAGAGACCTATTTCTTTTTGCATTATGTTTGTTTAGCAATAACGCAGATAATGGTATTATTGGATTTTTGCCACGCCCCTTTCCGCCTTCGTAATTTGCATAAAACTGATTGTTCCTCGACACATTTGCCTATAACTTAGACAAAATAAGAGTTAGAGACCTATTTCTTTTTGCAACATGTCCGTTTAAGTATTGCGCAGATCATGTCATTCTTGGATATTTGCCACGCCCCTTTCCGCCCTCGTATTTTCAAAATAATAGATATCTTCGAAATGGTAAAAGCTAGAGGCATAATTTTCAGTCCAATAAGTCCACTGATCGTCAAACACGTACGTGCAAAATTACGGACGGATCGGACAATAAATATAGAAGATATGGCCAATGAAAGTTTTACCCACCCCTTCTCTAGGCAACGGCATGCCGCACATAAACCTAAATTTGGTGAATTTTTTGAAAAAAATAAAAATAAAATCAAAGAAATGGTTCATAAAGAAAAGAGGTACATGGTATCTCGTTGTCGAGAAATCTCGACTACAGCGTTCCTACTTGTTTTATAAAAACGAAAGGATCCAAGGACAGTCCGGACCGGAGCAGAAAAGAAACTAGGAACGGCAAGCAAACATTATGAAGGGAATGCGCCAGATACCGATGCAAATATAAATTAAATTTAAAACGTCTCCCTCCTACTCGCGCTTTCCTCTTTTTCCCTGTTACCACTTTGCTTTCTTCATTTTCATTCTCATTGCTTTTGCCTTATGCCGTGTCATGCTTAATTGCTTTGTTAATTAAATGTGTTAAGGCTGGGGAAAAATAATATTACCGCGCGTAAGGCTTAAAGGGACATTAAGTTGACAACGACAACTGCGGAGGTTACTAATATGAAATATATTTCTTCCTCCGCGACCTACTCCCCTGCGAGCTCAGCCGTAAATTACGCCCTAAGGGCTGGTGAAACCTCAATGGAGTGCGAGTCCGAGCAAAAACCTACCTGAAATTGAGTGTTAGGTTCATGCAAATGAGCAAATAATTTTTTGGCAAATGTTGCCTTTCTAACAAATAAACTCTATGGTCAGTAACTGATAGCCCCCTTAAAGAATATGCATGTAAGTTATAATATTAAAATCGGTCCATCACATAGTCGACAAGAAAACTTTCATGAAATCAAGAATACGTATAGGATCGGAAACGTTTGCTTCCCGTTACAGAATAGCTAGAGGGGATAATTGAAACGCGCGATTTCTTTTGCTCCTCAGCACTTGCAACCGCAACGTAGGTATAATTAAGCATTCAGTGAAGTCGCATAACATATCCCAGGCGCCACACTCGCGAAGTGCTGGAAAAATTGTGAAATATACTTGGAAGTCCGTTTTGAGACAGTTGTTGTTAAGCAACAGCTGAGAAACACATGCCTTGGATTAGGGGATCCAAAAAAAATGATGTAAAGATAGATTGGCTATCTGCAAAATGCTCTCGCAGAGAAAGAAGACAAAGCAGCCAAGCAGAAAGGCATACGGAGCATGCAAAGTCAAGGCAAATGATGAATTAGCAAAAAGGGGAAAATCTGCCAGTACAACATATAAGTACAAGGAGTTCGCAGTACCCAGAACAACTATATTCTTATGGTCATTATGTTAAAGTCTCCATGCTTCACTCATTTTAATATCGAAAATTTAGTGCCCACGAGAGGCAGGGGAGGCGTCTGCGTAGTAACATGTTGCAAATTCTCAAACGTCAGCGGCATAACTCATCAGTTAATGTCAATTCTGGCCAATAGTCGGGTGGAGCGAATAGTAGTCATCGAATATCAATGTTGGTAAGTCGGGGGCAGTAAAATCGATGCGCCAAGCTGCCTGCTCCGCGCACTTGGATCCAGCGTCTTACAGTTCACGGATACCATTTATTCTGCTAGGCAAACCCCATCTCCAGCAAAGTGGCTCACCCTCTTAATGACATTTACACGCATGCAAACACACATAAATCATTTGCGTTTGTCAGTTCTGACAGCCACGAAAAAAGCAAAAGCAGACAGAACGGAGGAAGCATGTGAAATATTCTTTATTTTTTCTTTGGCTGGAGGAATTCACGATGGGCAGAACTGAGCAGGGATGGGTGCGTGGGACGAGCAAGGATAATCTGGGTCTGAGGCAGCCATTCGTAACCGTCGTATTCTTGGATTGAGTGAAGACAATCGATTCGCATTGCTTAATCAGTCAAATTTATATGCATTTCACTATGCCGTCTCCAGCTTACTTAAATTTTTTTTTTGTTTAAAGAGGCCGCTCACCGGATTCGGTGATTCAAGGTCTGTCATAATCCCTCCTCGATCCAAACGCATCCCTGAAAACGATTATTTCACGCGACAAATTTCGTGACACAACTGAAACCCTAAAAAGCCCCAGCTGCTACTGTCGCTGCGCAAACGAGTCATGTGCCAAAACCCTATTTCGGGCCCCAACAAAAGGGAGTTCGTGTATTTTGTCTGGCGGCGTGTCATTGAGTGAGGACTAATTCACGAAACGTCATAAATTTAGTCAACTTCAAAACGGGGTCACAAGGACGGAGGCGAAAATCCAACGCCCCACATAATGTGCCTGTGTACCTGCTTGCCATTTATCGTTCCCCAAAGGGGTTGCAACCATTAAAAACCGGAGGACGAATCCGATTTAATACCCCGACCACAAGTTAAGGGATTATTTGGCCATCCGCTTACTGATCTTCGCCAGAGCCAAAATGACATTAGTTGCAACTGTCGACGCCACATGTCCAAATAATTAAACCAATTCGGTCGCCATTGACGATAAGGTCCAACAAATTTAGCTGATTGCTTGCGCATAGGGAGGATATCCCGATTCCCCGAATGCGGCCGCATCGTCTCCTTGCTGGCGAGGACTCAATAAAAAATAATTAATTTCTCTTTTGGCAGAAAAGAGATTTGCAGACGGACGGGGATCGCATGCCATATGGTTGCAACGTTCACACCCCAGCGTGATTCTAAAAGTGCCACCACCCTCGGAACTGCCTCGAATGTTTTTGGCGTTGACAAATAATGGTGGTTTTATGAACCGTCTGGGCACAGCAGCGAAATACTCGAACAACGCGATGTACGCGTAGTTCGTGCAACATTATTGGCGTTGATAATGCAATTGAAATGCTCGTGGGTCTAATGACCTGTGGGTGCATAGAGGAAGCAGCTGAAGCTCGGAATGACAGTTTAATATTGTTATCACCGACGCTTGGCTTAATGACTTTTTACCCACTGCACACACCCCGCACTATATTTGTCAATTTTCCTTGGTTCCGGCGGGTGAGTCGGTTTCTTCATCTGCGCATAACTTCATACATTTATTTTTGGTAGTATTGCTTTATTTTTGACCATTAAATGCCTCATAAACTTTTAATTTAACAAAAACGTTAGTGCATACTTTTTCTTTCGCCATTCTTGGTGTATTGCGCGTTTTTGTTATTGGATTTTTTCAAGATTCCTTTTCGCCGTTCTATTCTATTTAGTTTTGCCTTTTACTGATTTCTGCGTTGAGATTCCTTGTCGCTTGCATAAAGTATATCATAAGAAACGAATTTTCCATTTATGGTTAGAAACTAAGCCATACAACAGAGTCACAACCAACCATCACGTTCTATAACTTCCCCTTTTACAAAAACGAATTGCCAATTGTCAAAATATTTACATACAAGGTTTGAGGTCTTATAAATAAAAGAGACACACAGCGATCCATGGAAGTGAAACCCTCTGATAATCCCCTTCAGTCGCCATCCTCTAAGAATATGCCCGGCATTGATAGTTATCGCTAGACAGTCGATTGTGGGAATGGGCGAATGAATTAACAAAGCAAACAAAAGTGGCAGCCACTAAAAATAGACAAAAGATGGCGACAGAAATGAGGAAAACTCTGGGGAGCAAGGGACCAGTACTGACAGGGGAATATGACAATGGACGAAATGAATTAGTCATTTATAGCACATAGCCCTTGATGGCTAGACACAGCTATTTTTGTGTGCGTGGGGTCCCCGGACGACAACTGCTGTTCGAAATTAAAAGAAGACGGCATGAGCATTACAATTAATAACCATTTATAAATGCAGCATTATAGCGCAACCAGTTTTGGGCGTTGAATATATTAGGCGGAGGACTAATCCCCAATGAGGCTGCCCTGATGGATGAGACCGTTTGGCGGGCTACAGCTCCATTTCCACCAGAAGGATTAGCACGAGATACAAATGTTTCTCGTGCTTCGTTTCAAGGATAGGTTGGAATAAATGGCCTAAAAATAATGTTCGAGGACGGAAGTCGCCAGCAAGACAGACTATTGCCGATTAGACAAGCAAAGTAGTGGCATTAATATTGGGTCTGCCTGCTTATCTGAGAGGTGGCGGATACGTATTTTCGAGTTCTCGATACTCTCGCTTCCCTAGCGCAGAAGATTATCAGACATCGCATATGTCTTACTCGTCTGCTTCTTCGCTTGAGGAAAGTAACACAAATTATGGGTTAGTCTGCTCCCCTGACCCGCAATTTAAGCCCGCCGGGCCATGTAGATGTTCACAACCTAGCAGAGACACGAAAAATCTTAGAGTCGAACCTAAGCGCAAGCCCGAAACAATTCAAAGCCCAAGCAGCTTCATGAATGAAACAATAGCTGCCCAAACCCATCCGTTCCCCGTGCGCTCCCCTCTTCGCTCCGTGAAAAAGGCTCGTCCTCGGTGCCCAGTTGGCATTCAAGTGCCCAGTTGGCTTTTGTTCCTTTCGACTCTTTGGCCGGTCCGACCACTTAGAAGTTGCTTCTCGCTGTCTGTGTGGTTTTCGCCTGGTATACACTTTTCGGTAGCCACAGGAAACTGCATAACATGCCGTCGGGCTGGCAGGAGGCCAGGGAAGGGGCAGGAGTGCCACGCTTTAGGGGCTGCTACTTTGCTTATGCACTTTAAATTTGTAATGCCACTGGCATAAAAAGCGTCCGAAGACGTTACAGTGAAAACAAACGGAAAGCAACTTTTAACTTGTAATTTGTGTCGGCAATGTACGAAGTGGGAACAGCAGAGAAAGCATAAAGGTTATCTTATATTTGGGACCTTATTTTTCATCTCTAAGAAAAATGTATCTATAAGCCCAACTAGCAAAGCTTCTCTAAAATCCCGCCAATCTTTTTATAAATATACGAATTAATTGCAATTCAGGTAGGCGGCTCAAAAGCGGTTCACAGAGGGAATCGAAAAATGTTGGGTTAAATATTAGATCGACCCACTCTCCGGCAGACGAACCTGCGGCCGATGAAGCCCAGACTAGGGGAAATAGAAATGCTCATTGACTACCTAATGAAATATGCATAGAACGAACCCGACAAGCACTGCGCCACCAACTCGATAAATCAAAATACAATGCATATTAAGTGCGAACAATGAATCCGATGGAAGAACGCCCTGACTTGTGACCGGTTCTCTCCGGCAGCAAGACGACTAGTCCTTTTACTTTAAGGATTTTAATTAATTTTCCAAGCAATTCCACTTTACGGAGCTCCTTCAACTGTGCTTCTCCTGCGCCATCTTGGATGGCGTAATAAGAAATTCAATTTCCGTTGCCTCGTAATTATTTTCTTTCAATTTCAAAACAGACGCGGCATGAATTATGGCCCCCGCCCACGGGTCCGGCAACCCTGGACAACTCGGCTCACCCACGCCGGAGAGTTGGCAACTGGGATTGGGCTTCTCGGATTATGCAGCTGCATAATTAGTGCAAAAGGGGAAAAAATAAGCCAGGCCGGCAAGGACAGGGGCAAAGATAGTGGTGGAGGGAGCAATGTGCAGCATACCTAGATTTTGGGGGGAGAAGTAAAAACTCCGCCAGACAGTAGGACAGGTCGGGGAAAAATCCATGAAGGCAGCAGTATTAGGAGTACTATATGTTCGTATCTATGCACATCTGAAGTCAGCGACGTAAATTACAGCGTGCATAAAATTAGATATGGGCAAAACAGTCGGGCGAGACTGGGAGGAAGATGGATGGATATTCTCGACAAGATTTTGACGCAGGTTACACTGTTTTAAGTAAACCGAGGAGATCGGAGATTCAGTAGTGCCTTTAAATTTCTCTTGTGACCATGCGGTGCGACTGGTATTTGCCATAGTTCTCGGGATTCACCCTCGATCCGAACCTCCCTTCCGTGCTCTAAGCATATGCTGAGATTCGAGCGCGCAACAATTTTTTGCGTGTACTGCGCACAACACGCAACGAAGTCGAGAGCAGAGTTATAAGAGGAAGGCAGTGTTGGAATCTTTGCGCTTTTGCTAATGTCGCATGTCAACGTTGTTATGTTGACCACTTTTTCTGCATTCAGCTCCACCGTTTCGCGTGGGCGTTGTCGGTGATGAGCGAAATGACTAGTAAGCCTTTTGCTTCGCTGCAGTGTAAAGTTAACTTCCCATCGTTTTCCACAGAGCCAGCCTCCGTGTTCTTTCTCCCGACATGCCACAGCATGCACATTTTAATTGTTACATCCAACGAGAAGATATTGGAACTCGGTCCAAAGATTTTGTAATTTACTTTTGGATTGCGTAGGTGTCTGGGTTTAACTTTCAGGTTGAATCTTATGATCAGGTTTGCGCTTGCGTGTACTGCCGTTTCTAGCATGAAACAAGTAAACTCAGCTTTAGAATATGTGTGTTTGCAGCTGAAAATACTCATATACCATGTACGATGCAAATGGTATTTGGCATGGCAAGATCTTGAGACATAATTCTTTGTGCAAATGTATGTTACATATGTAACAGGTATTCATAGAAGGAGACATCTCCGCCCTCGCAAAGTACATTTATCACCAACAGTCGAGTCGATCTATAATCGAATCCTTTATCTCAGCGATAGCATTGGATAATGTCAAAATTTCCGATTATGGCTAGTCGACGCAGACAAACATTCAGTGATTGTTCTTTTAAAAATATTTGACCCATCTGGCCGCAAAACATAGCCATAGGAGAAGTGTAAAATTGGAAGGGAACAGCCTTTATTAAGGGAAATTCATGGCGGGTCAGATTTGGGATATACTTCTTATGTGAGTTTATGACAACTCATAGTCTTAATGAGCTTCTCCAGGTCCAGAGAGTCAAAGCCAGGGGAGGGGCCAAAGCTATGGCGTGAGAGAAAAAGACAAGGCAATCATAAAGCCTTTCCATCGCTTTGCTCTGATGCAGGCAAGCTTTAGACCCCGAAAGTCATTTGGCCAACGCATACAAAGCCGAAGCCGAAGCCAAAGCCCTTTTTGTTTGCTGGGAAGCGTAATCAAGAAAGCACACCACAATCCCGGGACGTGGAACGAGAAGAACGCAATTTTCCACAAAAACAAAATGGCCAGAAACAGGGTTCCCCCTACCGGCTCTCTGTCCAAGTCCGAAGAAATTCAATGGAACGTTGAAAGGCTCACAGGCGCTCTGGCGACCAAGCCAATAAGCCAGCCAGCCAGCCAACCGACCTGGTCCATAGATGGAAGCCTTCATTCGCTAACCGCTTTTGGCGACGGCCAAACAGCAGAAAGGCAAAAATGGTAAAATTGTCAGTGGCTCCTTCTTGCTTCCTGGCCCCTCTCCCACAACTTCGATCCCGTGGCCTTCTTTGACTCGATCTCTAGAGAAAACTGGTTAGTTTCTGGGGTCTTGTAATTTAACAAGCAAACAGATTGTAATCGATTGCAGGCATCGTTATTGTTGGTGCTGCTAGAGGAAAACCGTTAGGCAGCGGCCCACGCTCCTCACATATTAGTCAAAAATGGTAATAGATTATATTTTAAACAACGACCGCGGCAACGGTTTCTACAATTTTGTAAGTATTTTTAAGCTCCCCCTGACCCAGCTCAGCAGTTTCCTTCTCAGGCTAAATTCCCCATTGGTCTGCCGTCCCGTGACCCTCAAGCACATGGCACTTTCCTCATCCACCCACGTTAATTGTTTCCAGCGCATAAATTATTTCATGCACCCCACTGCCCCGACTAGTTTTCCATGAGTGCGGCGTTTTGTTTAAATAATCAGTGCCGCTATGTCGTTCAACTTTGTCTCGTCAGATTTTTATGTGTTGCTTTATTCGGTACATGTCCGGAAAGATTCCGCCCATGAAAGCACAAAGATTGTATACGCGTTGACTTTGTCTTAGCTCTGGGCAGACATATATACACGGAATTGGCTTTGCTTCCAAAGCGCGTACATTAGCCATTAAATGTTAAATGTCACTTGCCAGTTCTGCATCTTGATGTACGCATTGGTATAATTGGACGAAATAATGACCAGAGCGAGATTTTGAAGTTGTATGGGCCTAAGAGATGTACCCCATCGGGTACAAATCTATCGACCATGGGATACAAGGCAAGCGCATGTGAAACGCTTCTTTCAAACGAGCTTTCCGGTGTTTCTATGCGTTGCTAGGAACCCGGAAAACACTCATCCGCATGTGCGTATTTTTGTCGCTAGGGTCAACCATTCGCCGATTGTCGAATTTCTGATATCGAAGCAACAACAACCTATTCTCTGTGTGTAAAGGAGTACGGCTGGGGCTGAAGTTGAAGCTTCTGTCGAGATACCCCAGCACACACGGGAAAACTGTTAAATGAAACCCTACATAATGTCCTGAAAGTTGCCCGGCGACAGCGGGCCAGTCTCAACCTGCCTCCAGTCTCGATCAAGCCAGAACGCCCTAGGAGCAAACGCCCCCGCTTTGGCTCATTAAGGAGTCGGCAAAAATTGCGTGGTTGCAACGCGCCCGCTTGAATAAACTGCTTTTATTATCATTGTATCCGCAGCACTATCATAAGGCAGTATCTTTTCATGTTCGAGGCGTGGGCGCAACTTGTGTAATGAAGTTGAATGCAACTTCACTCGGGTCGGGCGCTCCTCTCCTTCTAATGGTGTTTTAATGTGTTTGTTTGGTTTTGCAGTTCAATGCGGCTTTCGCAGAATGCGCGCTGTCCCAAAAGCATTTATTTGCACAAAGTAATAGAAGCACCATAGTGAGGGTCGACCCTAGATTGACATGAAACCTTGGCACTCTAAATGTATATTTTCTAATTGTTTCCATCTTTTCCTCTATTTCCAGGTATGTAATCTATCAAACGCCTTGAATATCACGAAGGGAAGGAAAAGAGGTTGACTCTTCAGAAATTCCTGATGCAGCGCCAAATCCGATGGCATCTTCCGGGCCAGGCAATCAGTGTAACTACAGCTTGTTTGACAGCTCTTAACATAAATACTTGGTAACTGCAGCGGGTTAGGTGCCTATTCCTGTTCTCGGCGGTATTGACAAGCGAGCGACATATAACGCTAAAGGAACTGGAACCGCTCCGTTTGGCTGCACTACAATCAATTCCAGTCAAACGAAATCAATACGGGAAAACATTTCTTACTTTGGCACATTTAACGAGCGTTTTGCGCACACTTAAGAGATGCTCGACAGATGCTTTTCACAAGGAAGCGCAGCCTCGACGGTGCCTGGGCCAGCCCAAAGTCGTCATGAACGTCACTCATGTTGTAATTATTATTGCTATTATTCTGCCCTATCTCTCCACTTGAGGGGCAACCTTTGCCAATCTATAAATAAAGCGAGTGGCTCTGCGCTCGGTCTGTTGAGAGTTGCAGCCAGAGATGGGTCTGTGCACGTCACTTTGATCTTTTGTCTTTTCCAATTACAATCATTATTATTTGCTCGGGTTGGAGCGGGACGCGACTATTTACCTTGTGACGGGCTCGCTCGTTTGAAAATCAATTACTATTGATGTTTTCGCAGAGCAGTGCATCTGCTTCTTTACTATACCATTATGTCAATAATTTATTTGCCATGGCTAGCCGCTGCCCTTACGAAAGATTTCGATTGAGTGTGCGAAGCACGTCCACTGTACTGAACACATGTTATAGCAGGAATTCTGTAGCAGCATTGACATCAATTCTCCATCGGTTTCTTTTTCGCCAGAGAAATGGATCTGAATAATCATCCCTCTATCATAGAGGATGCCATGCACTTAAATTTGCTTAGTACTTATATTGATTCTCAAATGATTTACACATGAAAACATTTAAAAATTAAATGGCCTTAAAGTCTGGGTCGTTGGTGTAGTGTGACAGTCACCCCAAAGAAAAGAGAGCGCAAGATTAAAAATACTACAGTTTCCGCGGTAAATATTCTTTCACATAATATGAATTTTGCGCAAACCAGCCAAAGGCAATAGAATTCCAAAAGTACCTGGATGTCACACCTACCCGCCTGTTTCATATTTTACCCTGAGCCATTTTTCTTGCGCTTGCCGTTTACCCTTGCATTTTTATCGCCACAATTGTTGGTATTTTATGGAAAGAATTGCTGGCCATTTGTGCTGCGCATACGAATGAGTATATATTGTACAATAACGAACATATTGCAGTTCTTTATATGGTTTGGGCCATTTAAAATTTGTAGCTTGCACAGTCTTTCTTGAAACAATTGTCACAAAATGGGTTGGCCGACTCGTTGTCTGTGCCATGAAAAAATATTTAATTATACAAAGGAATTTCGTTTTATATACAAATCAAATTACATTGTTCATTTGACCCCTTGACCAAATCTCTTTGGCTGCAACTTCCACATCGAAAGAGTTTTCTCGATTTCCACCAACGAAAACGTAAATGAAAAAAAAAAGACTCCCAAGACAAAAAATCCGGTTTTTTGTCTACCAAAACGTGTCTGCGTCCCCTCCCTCTTTTCCGCTGCGGTTGTCTTTAAGCTTCAATATCCATAAATGTCGAATGTGTTGCCATTGCTGTTACTCCTTCTTTGACTGGGATGCGGCGGAGCTGGAAAAGACGAAGCGGAGAATCCGAATGGGGACGGGTCGGGGACTGCGCCTGGTCATGGCACTGGCTCTTTCAGGTCGGCTTTGTGCGGTTGTTGCTGTCTGAGTTGCCCGTTCTTGCCTTCTTGTTCGGATCTCTTCTTGAAGATTTTTATCGGTTTCCACTTAAGTGATTGTCAGTCAGTCATTGGCCGTCCGCAGGTTGCGAGTAGATGGACTGCCGGTTGCCGATTGTCCGCTGCTTGTGCATCATTTTTATGAAGACCCTATCGTATTTAAGGTTTTCAGAGAACCTCGGTATTATTAGGCAGAAGAGTCTGTGTGATATAAAATTTGTTCTCGCATATAAATTTTGGTCCTTTTAAGTATTTTCATAGATCCATTCAGGGCATGGGAGTTTAAAGATTGTCGTCCAAGTTCCGAAGCCATTTGAAAATATGCAAGTGATGGCGAAAACAAAGTGCGATAACAAAGAATTAAATCCCCAAAAATTTCAGTCAATTTTCGTGGTATTAAATTTGGTTTCAAGACATGATTTGCGTAAGCGTACCAATAATCTGCGTAAGCGTACAAATCACTGATATCCATCTATCCATATAAATAATCGAAATACGCCGAAGTAAGGAATAAAAACCTTAAAGTTAATTGGCGAAGCGTATATCTTAGAGTTTATAATTAGGTTCACTAACTGGAAGCAAAGTGGCCCTTACAACGGAACGTGGATGCGGATAAAATAATGTTGCTCACAAACTGTACAAATTTGTCAAGTGGCAACCTAACCAAACACGCCAACAAGCCCACATGCAGGCAAATAACCCTGGCCAAGTGTGTACCCCAAACAGAGAGGAGCCCAGATCCACTTGGGCCTCTTCTCAACCGTCAACCCCCTTGCCCCAGTCCCCAATCCCCACAGACCTTGCCCCGCCCCTGGCTCCTCTCTCCTTTGAGTCCTGCACTATTTATGCGCATTTTTCATGTGGAACCTTTCGTTAGCAGCTTTCCCTTCTCGGGTTCCTTTCCTTTTCTGCTTCGTGTGTTTTTTCTCGTATAATTTTATTTAATTTTCCCTCGCTCTTCGGCTGTCCTTTCATCTATATATGCATGCGAGTGCTGCGCATATACTATATGTAGTATATCCATCTGCGTGAGCCTGTGTGTTAATTCTATTGAAATGCTGTCAAGCTCGCAAACCAAACCAACGCATGAAACACCCGCTGAAGTGCCTTTGGGCCGTGGCTGTGTGGGTGTGTGGGCGGCGCCTCTCGTGTGTTTACATGCCTGTAAATAAAATGGCACAAAAAGGTTTAAGCGCTAAAAATGAGCAAGCCCTGGCGCACACACAAACACACGCGTGGTAGATTTTTGCAAATTAGTTTTAGTTTTGTGCGGAGCCCAAAAAAACGAAGAGCAAAAAGGAGCAGCGCCCATGGAACACATGCGAGTATGCATCATATAAACAGCAAAAAAGCAGACGCAGCAGCAGCCATCCGGCAGGCAAAGCACCTCGAGTTGGAATTCTTTTCCCACATTTGGTAAATTAGAATTTCGATGTTGCCATGGCGGGCTTTCGACTGGGCCAGTGGTCCTTTCATTTTGCTCCAGCTGCGTGTAAAATATGCAAATGTATTTGGATTAATTTAATTCAATTTTGGTTTGTGGATCCCTTTCCGAGTCAGAATCGTGAGCGATTCCCTATGATTCTGGAATGCTTTCCAACTGCAAGTCGTCGGACCCAACTGACGGAGGGAGCCACTTCGGACACATTTTGGCCCGCAGTCCAAACTTTAGCTGCAAGTTTTAGGGTAGCCACTTATGCTACATACACGACCCTTTGCACGATGATGGATACAAGTTTCCCCTCAAAAAGAAAACGAAATTAGTAAATTATAAGCCGCTCAAAATTAATTACAAAAAAATATTTACACACAATCTCTAGCCCACACACATACGGAACGCTCCTCATATACGGAGCTCCCCAAACTTCGTGGCTGAGTCGGCAGCCGAAAATAAAGTTTTAAAATTCCTCCACACACGGACCAGCAAAGAAGAGTTACGAGCCAGGAGGAATGAGTATGAGAGGAGTTGGAAGTGGGGCGGGGAATGTGCATCAAGCTGCGGAGTAAGTAGAGAAGAGTAGGACAGGGCAGGACAGAGGCAAGGCTGATAGTTTGTTGTATTTACAGCGCAAACCACTTGAAAAAATATTTTTAATTAAATTACAAAATTGCTAAAGAGTTGCCCGATGTCGGTTACTCTTCCCAAAGCCAACACTCGCCCCGCCTCATCACCGACCGGGTTTGCCCGCACTTTGCCGGAGATATTATGGTATAGTGAGTGCAAAAAGCTAGCAGGGAGTGAGGCAATGTGAAAGCAAAGCCGCAAAGCGCTGCAAAAATATGGGCTCAAGCAGGGTCTGAAAAAGTTGTGTGAGGAGTCGGGTTTTGCCTTTGAGTGGTGAGCAAAGTTTAAATTAAATGCATTTGAATGCAAGCAAGGAAGTGGAAAAGTGCGAGTCCGGGACCCCTTAGATATGTAGCGAGCTTTCCCTAATTTCCGGATGCGTTTCGACACGAACCAGTAGCGCCAAGGAACCTGACAACAGTCCAGGCAAATATTTTCCGTGCTAAGTAACTGCAAACAGCAACTGATTCGGCGGCGGCCCCGAACGGCGCCACCCAGACACGTTAACTAACCCACTGCTGGACACTTTCGGCGCTCGACTCGCTTGGTTGCTGACTTTTGTTGTCCCGTGATCTCCCTGTTCCGCACTTTCCGCCTCGCAGACTTCCTTTTGGGTCCGCCATTGACGCCATTTTGTTTTGTGTTACTGCCAACCGGAAACTCCGCGGGGGAAAATGGCGTGCGAAATGTAGGTGAATGTACCGCGGGCACTGCTCTGTGCTGTTTCTTGCGCTCGCCGGCACCACGCTCGGGCCCAGTTAGCGGTTACTCTTCCGCAAGGTCGTTGACTCGTGTTGGCCAAAGGGATTTGCTTCCGGGCCATGTGTCCGGCGTGCGCGTTATATCTGCGGTTCGGGCGTTAAGCAGTGCCCACCAGCCTAATCAAACCCCCGAGCGATAAGTGCCCAATTAATACTCACATGGCGGCCGGGCATTTTTGTAATTTGTGATTAACAATTTGCATTTAAAATGGCTGCGATGACATTGATCTGACGCAATACCGTAAATTATTTTGCCATGGCAAGCCAGACCAATTAAAAGTCATTTTGTATATTTCTGTGGATTAGGGCTTGACGGGCAGTGGACGATGCTGGGAACTCAAATTCCTGCCGCGGACGTGAGTAGCGAACAATGTGAGTCACATGCTTGGGCTGCAATTTGTTTTGTTTCGCCATGCATTTTGTTTAAAAACTTTGAAACAATGCGAAACATTCAAAACATGCCTTAACCCCCTTTATCAGCTCCTCGAAATTTCTGCAACCTCTTCCGCCAACCGGAGACTCTGCGAACTAAACAGACGCGACCCTGCTTGCCCCATCCATAGGAGCACATCTCTCTGTATCTCGGTCGCCAACGTCTATTTATTCATTGTGGTTGACATCAAGTGGATAAAGCTGGAGCAGTTGGGGTGGCTGCGCCGGTGCTCTTTTAAAAGCTGAAGATACAAGATTTTGTAATTTTCCATCTGCTGACATACATATGTAGTTCATTAGTGCTGCGCTTCGAGCGCTTCTCATTTCAGACGTAAATCGTACACAAGATTCGAATTAGACCTGTCAAATCTTTGTCATACATCAACGAGGGAGGAGGTTGCCCAGGGGTCATGCCACTCAATCAGAGCGCTGCCAGGAATAACTTTTTGAGCTAACCCATTGTACAAATTCACACGACGACGGTGGCAGCTATAGCTCTGACGATGACGGTGGCAGCGGTCTGTGGTTTTTGCAAGGACACGCTTAACTGTCCGAACAATTGCGAGTGTCGAAAAAATTGATTGATTAGCACATGGGCTGCCAGGGCCATGCAATATTCATAGAGGTTTTCAGGTTTCTGGCCCAGCTCCGGCATAATTAAAACTGACTTTTTCCTAACCGAACACGCTTCCGCACCCCACTTAGCATTGGTCTAGCATAGAGTCGGATAATGTATTAAGTTTTTCATCAACGTCTAATGTCTGACAGTAGCTCGAAATGATGATGACAGTTTAGATGAATTAGTTTGCAAAAGTAATGCTTTTAATTAATGTCTCATTCCCTTCGACCTCCCGAATATGTATGTAATTTTCAAAGGTAAAGGTCAATCTGAGTCAATGGAGGCAGCTGCGGCGCTAGAATATTAGAAGTTTAAGCCACGGCTTATGTATGTTTGTGTCTTGTAAGAATGTACAAGAATGTGAAGATATCCTTATAAGATATAATCTTAATCGTAAAAGTTAAAGCAGCTATTGAAGCCGACACTTTTTTGTCTATGTATAGTATACAATCAATGGAATTAGAAATAGTAACTTACTATAAAGGGAAAAGTTGCAGGTTATCAGAAGACTTAAATAAATATTGAATTTGCATCCCCTTAATTTATAATTTGAACGCGAATTCGAAGCCTCGTGTGAGTTTTACTGAACGCAATCTAAGGTCATTTATTAAACAAATCTAATGTGTTTTTTAGAAACTAGGATTCACTCTGTGAAAAGTATTTAGTTGCAGAAAAGATAGCGCAAACATACAAATAACTTTTTTTTCATTAAAATTAACTTGTCAATAAACACAAAAAAAGTCAAGGGGAAAAAAAAACACATCACAAATGTAGTACCTGCGGCGTGTATTTAAAATTGATTTTAGTTTTATCGAAAGCATAGCAACTTGAAAGCGCATTTAAACTGTCTGACAAACCAATTACTTTGCTCCTTAATTGGTTAACAAATTGTGGGTATTCATGTTATTTCTCAAAATTTTTTTCATTTTCATCGATTGACTCACATCCGTTCGTCTAGCAAGTGTTGTATCCGTTCTTTGCGATTAGAATGGGGGATACTTGCTATCATCGTTCCTAAAATCCCCGGTTTGTGGATAATCAGCACGGGGGTTCCGAAACTCAGTCGATTTAAGAGCGAACCGCAAACTGATTTTGTTTCAAGTATAGCCAATTGAATCTGGCACGTTCTTTGCTCTTATAATATCAACGCAAGCACCCGTTCTGTATGCACACGACCAATTTGTTGGACTTAATGCTGTTTATCCCTTAGGAAAGAATAATTAAAACTATCAATAAGTGGGACCCGGGCGTTTCCAAAGCCACACCCTCCATTTTCTTTAATTATTCATATCTAAATTAATAATTAACGTAGGCTAAACTTAGCGCGGAATATCAGCAGAACTTTGCGTGATGGCGTTCCCAACAGGGCTTCTATCAAATGACAACAAAAGGGACTCGACGGCAGCAACGGAACGAGGCCACTCAACAAAGGAAAACGAATAAACCGAATACTAAAACACGCCACCCCGCTATCTACCCCCTGGCATGAGTCGCATTTAAAGTATCTTACGGAATTTTCTTAAAAGCCATGACTGGGCAGAAATGTGCTCCGCGGAGGAGAGCGAAATGGAGGTGCAGGCAGCAAGATGAGCCACCAAACCTAGGTATAGTGGCCGTCGTGCTGAAAGAAAGAGATTTACAAGATTTACACACGCACTCATGTCAAATAACAAATAGCCGAGGAACGATATGAAGACGAACTCAGAGAAAAAGCACGAGGTAATACATATGAAAAATTACGGCACCATGTCAGGGCGTGACAATGCACCAATAGCTAAAGGTAGGGCCCCACTCCTCAAACTAATAATTGGTATGGTCAAGCCCCCAATTAAGTCCTTAAAATTATGGATGATCCATTAAGTGCCCAAAAGTGTGTTTCACAACGGAAGCGATTCTATGCAAAATGAAATATCACCAAAGTTAGAAAGTACTTATGCTTGGATTTCGATGGCAGAACCACTTTACAGTTGACTAGGTCCGATTTATTCAGGAGAATTCGAATTATTCCCTTTCGAATTATTCAAGAGAGTTCGAAGATTCGAGTCGGTGAACCCAATCTGTTTTCGGGTTACTTACGAAAATAATAGGTAACAGAAACCCTACAGAGCCAAGAACAGCCCTGAAACGGTCCCTAGTCTTATGCGTTGCGATATTGGAATACCATTTTAATCAGCTGAAACGAATACCATAAAGTCAGTAAATTCTACTTAAACAAGTAGGAACGCTGTAGTCGAGATTTCTCGACAACGAGATACCATGTACCTCTTTCCTTTATTAACCATTTCTTTGTATTTGTTTTTATTTTTGTCTAATAATTCACTTACATGTACTTCTGTATGTATTGTGCATACATACACACACTTCTGTATGCAAACGAATTGAATTCAAAGAGGAAACGGATGACGTCACCCCAGCGTGTGCGGCATGCCGTTGCCCAGGCAATGGGTGGGCAAAACTTTAATTGGCCATATCTTCTATATTTATTGTCCGATCCGTACGTAATTTTGCACGTACGTGTTTGACGATCAGTGGACTGAAAATTATGCCTCTAGCTTTTACCAATTCGAAGATATCGTTTTTTTTTGAAAATACGAGGGCGGAAAGGGGCGTGGCAAAAACCCAAGAATGACATTATCTGCGCAATATTTAAATGGACATATTGCAAAAAGAAGTGGGTCTCTAGCTCTTATTTTGTCCAAGTTATCGAAAAAAATTCAAATACAGTTTTATGCAAATTACGAAGGCGGAAAGGGGCGTGGCAAAAATTTGAAATAAAGTTGATCTGCCTGCAACAATAACACACCAAAACCAAAACAAGTAGGAACGCTGTAGTCGAGATTTCTCGACAACGAGATACCATGTACCTCTTTTCTTTATGAACCATTTCTTTGATTTTATTTTTTGTGTGCGGCATGCCGTTGCCTAGGGAAGGGGTGGGTAAAACTTTAATTGGCCATATCTTCTATATTTATTGTCCGATCCGTACGTAATTTTGTACGTACGTGTTTGACGATCAGTGGACCTATTGGACTGAAAATTATGCCTCTAGCTTTCACCATTTCGAAGATATCGATTTTTTTGCAAATACGAGGGCGGAAAGGGGCGTGGCAAAAATCCAATAATACCATTATCTGCGTTATTGCTAAACGAACATAATGCAAAAAGAAATAGGTCTCTACCTCTTATTTTGTGCAAGTTATGGGCTAATGTGTCGAGGAACACTTAGTTTTATGCAAATTACGAAGGCGGAAAGGGGCGTGGCAAAAATTTGAAATAAAGTTGATCTGCCTGCAACAATAACACACCAAAAGCAAAAAGAATTAGACCTCTATCTCTTACCATCTCCGAGAACGAGGTGTTCATACATACAGACAGACGGACGGACGGACAGACGGACATGGCTATATCGACTCGGCTGTTGACGCTGATCAAGAATATATATACTTTATGGGGTCGGAGGTGTCTCCTTCTGCCTGTTACATACATTTGCACAAAGTTAATATACCATTTGTACCTTAAGGTACATGGTATAAAAATAGTCAATTAGTTTTGCAACGAGCCAATAGCATCAGGAATTTTTACCATTTTTTTTAACAATAATATATATATATTTTAATGAAATATAAATACACACAAAAAAGCATTCTAATCCATAATTGGTCATGTTTAATAACTAAATTGTAGTTTAAGAACCAATCTTCGAAGACAAAAAAGACTGTTATGTATTACGAGTAGGTACAATAAAGTAGCCCTGTATAAATAGTGGATTATTCCATTATTTTTATGTTCCTTTCGTTCCCGGTCTGTCATCGACCCAGCTGGGGTTCAGTTTACTGAGGGAGTGGAAGCTAAGTAAAGTCCAACGAGCTTGGCGAGGCCCCAAAATAAACTATTAACCATCGCGTGTATGTAACTCTGCTACTTACTTAGTCCAGTTGCGATAAACGGTTTCAACTTGGACGCCGGTCTATGCAAACAGACTACATGCAGCCCCCTACAGAGCCTTGAATTGTCTGTAGAATTAACCCGCCTAATATTTTTGAGTATTCGTCGCAGACCTATAGTCTGAGAAACCGCAAAAATAACATAAACAAGTAGAAACGCTGTAGTCGAGATTCCTCGACAACGAGATACCATGTACCTCTCTTGCCGTTGCCGTGGGAAGGGGTGTGTAAAACTTTAATTGGTCATATCTTCTATATTTATTGTCCGATCTGAACGTAATTTTTCTGATCGTGTTTGGCGATCAGCAGATTTAGCAGACCTAAAATTAAGTCTCTAGCTTTAACCATTTTGGAGATATCGATTTTTTTGCGAATACGAGGGCGGAAAGGGGCGTGGCAAAAATCTGGAAATGACATTATCTGCATAATAGTTAAACGGTCCTAATGCAAAAAGAAATAGGTCTCTAGCTCTTATTTTGTTCAAGTTATCGAAGAAAATACAGTTTTATGAAAATTACGAAGGCGGAAAGGGGCGTGGCAAAAATTTGAAATAAACTCGACCTGCGTACACATATAACGGACCTTAAGCAAAAAGCATTACACCTCTAGCTCTTACCATCTCCGAGAACGACGTGTTCATACATACAGACGGACGGACAGACGGACATGGCTAGATCGACTCGGCTGTTCATGCTGATCAAGAATATATATACTTTATAGGGTCGGAAACGCTTCCTTCTCCATGTTACATACTTTGCACAAACTTAATATACCATTTGTACCTTAAGGTACATGGTATAATAACATAACCATTATGACTCGTGAAAGGCTGTAAATGAAATCAGGGAAAGGTTCCTTCACCATTGTACCGCTGTCAACGCATGTCAAACGTCCTGAAATGTATAATATGTAATACTAGTCGAATGCATTCGATAGGGCCGCCGATGTATATCGCGACTCCACATGTCGTCGGCTCCGAGAAGGAATTATTTATGCCCAACTAAGCCCCCGCGCATACGAGTTTAATCGTACAGTTGGCGCGGGCTATGCGTGTAATTAGTCGCATCAGTTATGGGAGCCAACAATATAACTGGCCAGCAGCTATGCCCGGCTTCCTATTCCTCCTATTCCACAGCGTTCCCCGCCTTGTGCATGCATTGTGTGAGGACTGTAATTGAATATCTCGCTTGCCCCGTCGCCGGCCAGCGTCGGCTGCCACACATCATTGGACCTTCCCGCAGGAAGGCTTCCTGAAAATCGGTCAAGCTGTCAATCAGATAGGGAGTCTCACTCCCGACTTCCGTTGCGGCTAGCCCTCCTCGCACGTGTGGGTGTTTGAGTTTTGAATTTCCTTGTCATGCATTTTTCATGCGCTTCGATTGCCCTCTTCATAAGTGGACAGCGTTGCGGTGGCTATTCCACAAACACCCTCGTACGCCTCAAATTTGAGGCAACATGTACGTATATTCAGGGCCTTAATTCCCAACAAATTGTTACGTGCATCAGGTTTATTCAATTTAATTGGTAATGACAATAAGCGAACTGTCAGCGCAGGCTATAATCAGTGGAAAAGGGTTGGAGTCGTCCGATGTAGACTTTTAAATGGCTTTTTATGGTCAGAATTGAATATGTTTTGACACTGGCATCGCATGGTAATGCCCCTTAAATGATTGTGGGAGTCGCCATACTTCCCTCACATTCTAACCCAAAATGGATTGGGAATCTTCGGTTGCTTTAACGATTTCGGCTGCAGCATCTCTCGCTGCATAGCTGCGGAGACAATAACATAAATTAGGCGCGACATCACAGAAAATAGAAAAACAATTGCTCGCTATAAGGAAAAACACAAAGAAGCAGAGAACCACGTCGTTGGCACGCACGGAACACCATGTGGGATTTGACGATCAACAAATAAATAGACATTTCTTTTGGATCCCAGTGGGATCAATCCCCGAAAGTTGCTCGTCTAATGTTTTTTTAAGGTTCGACTCTGGTGCAGATTGTTTTTGCAGTTGCATTCGACATTTAACTTTAAAACATATGGGCAACGCTCCATTCTGTTGCTTTGTTTTTTTTCTCTTTCCCTCAATGTTTCCGCCTACATTTTCAATTTTGTACCCTGCTAACAAATTTACACGTATCATCCAGAGGTTTTAAATCATGAGAAACCTATTCCGATTAGGTGGCCATTAGCACAGAGCTTTTCAGGCCACATGGTAAAACCTTGAGACATTAATCATGGTGCACTTTTTTGGGTTCGCATTGGATTGAATTGGAGTGCAGTGTAGGAATTTCGTTGCCGATCGTAGTTCGACTTCGTACTTCGATAGCCAAAAGTTGTTGGGCTACATTTGCATATCGCAATCAGCCCTGTGAAACTGTCAGCCCCGTGGCCGCCCATAGTTGGTCGGAGTTACATTGCAGGAAGAGCAAAAGTCACAATGGATTAAAAAACTAAATTATCCGACTTGTTTTCATTCTCGCTCCCTCTTCGCTTTGGCATTTATCTGCAGCTTTTTATCTGCTCCTGCGCTTTGCTTTAAAAAAGTTGGAAAATCAATTTAAAGTTTTACTGAATAAATTTACGGGATAGTTTTTCCGCCAGCCTGCGACAGGGGATGGGATCTCGTATTTGACCAGATGGTAAAGTTTCAGGCTGAAGATTTTGGCGGTCCCGCAATAAATTTGTTAGCTCTTACATTCGAGAAGTGACTAGCTAGTTATTAGCCTGCTCTGATTTGATCCCGCGGCGTTCGCTCTTCAGCTACGGCTGTTCTATCGGAGCCGAGCCTCAATAGGGTGGCAACAGAGACAAATATTTTTTAATTAAACCTCAAGCAATTACAAACGAGGCAAGTCAAAAGGCGGCACACAAAGGGAGGAATTGCTAGGGGCGGAGGCAGGGTTGAGGTGAGGCAAGGATGCGTTGTGGCAGGGAAAGATGACACCTCTCTCAGTTTACACTCGAAATGACAGGCAACGAGGGCAATTTTCGGAAGGAGAGAGCAGACGAGCTGCCTGCCACATGCCTCTGTGGCTTTGTGCGGCACTAATTGATGCGCCAGGCCGAGCTCTCTATCCACCCGAAACCCCAACACCCAACCCAACCACCCAGTGCCAGCATCGGATGGCCGGGGGACAAGGCTGCAGAATCCCCAACAAGCGCCTACTAGGTGGGCGGCAGAGGAGTCGGCTGCAATTTTCTAATTATACGCAAAGCTGTACACCCCAACAAAAGCAAAACACGCTTGCAGTCCCAGGGATTGGGGCGCACAAACTGCTAGCTGGCTGCAGTGCGTCAGGGGCGTGGCGTCCCATAAAATGGTTGACGGCGAGTGCCAAGTTTAATGCAACATTTCTCAGCTGCTGTTGCAACAAAAAAAAGAAGAGATATCGATGCAGCTGTTGCATTGGCAACCAAAGCATTTTTGCTTCTGTTTAGTGGGTGGAGTGCCTCCAGCTCTCGGCTCCCAGCTCCAACCCATCACCTCTCTTGCTGTACTCTAACTTTTGCATCAGTTCGATTTTTATACCATGTACCTTAAGGTACAAATGGTATATTAACTTTGTGCAAATGTATGTAACAGCCAGAAGGAGACATCTCCGACCCCATAAAGTATATATATTCTTGATCAGCATCAACAGCCGAGTCGATATAGCCATGTCCGTCTGTCCGTCTGTCCGTCTGTCCGTCTGTCCGTCTGTCCGTCCGTCCGTCTGTCTGTATGTATGAACACCTCGTTCTCGGAGATGGTAAGAGCTAGAGGTCTAGTTCTTTTTGCTTTTGGTGTGTTATTATTGCAGGCAGATCAAGTTTATTTCAAATTTTTGCCACGCCCCTTTCCGCCTTCGTAATTTGCATAAAACTGAATGTTCCTCGACACATTAGCCCATAACTTGCACAAAATAAGAGCTAGAGACCTATTTCTTTTTGCATTATGTTCGTTTAGCAATAACGCAGATAATGGTATTATTGGATTTTTGCCACGCCCCTTTCCGCCCTCGTATTTGCAAAAAAATCGATATCTTCGAAATGGTAAAAGCTAGAGGCATAATTTTCAGTCTAATAGGTCCACTGATTGTCAAACACGTACGTGCATTACGTACGGATTGGATATTACGTACGGATTGGATAATAAATATAGAAGATATGGCCAATTAAAGTTTTACCCACCCCTTCCCTAGGCAACGGCATGCCGCACACAAACGAGAAATCTCGACTACAGCGTTCCTACTTGTTATTTCATTTGCTGCCAAAAGACTTTGTCATACATTTTTTAAATTGGAAATAACAAAACGGGACCTCGTTCCTGTGCCCTCCTGTAACATACTCTGTAAATCTTTTTGGCCTTTGCCGTCTCATATGCTTTCCAAAAGCTGGGCGAAACGATCGTCGATTAATTTCACATAATATATCTTATAGAAACGTCAATATTCATTCATAAATATGCGCGCCAAGCCGCCGGGGGCAACAGAAACCACCCGTCCAACAAAGTCAGACAAATGACAATTAATTGCTGCCCTAATGACGGCGCACAAACCCACTGCTCACGGTTAGGGAAACAAACGGGTTATACGGCGCGATGAAGCATCACAGAAAAAAAAGAAGATATGGGCCCACGAATATAGAGACCTGGAAAACTGAGGGACACCAGATCGAACTGGGTGTGGCAATGCAAAAGATAGACGGGAAGCGAGAACAAACCCCAAATGCAAATTGAATTCGATGGGAAAAACAAAGAGTCAGGCCTTAAATAAAGATACGCTTCATTAGGTTTCGAAATAGTACGCGGTTGAGATGGTAGCGTCACGCTGGCAGACGGCATCTGATTTTCTGTTGCGAGCATTGGAAGATGATACACTTTTCACCCCCTGAAAGACGGATCATTAAGTCCCGTAGCTTCCTCACAAATAGAGCGCTGCAAAATCGGTCGGACGCATCGAGTGGATAGTTTTCAAGTTAATTATCCGTTAGCATCTGCGTTTAGCTGCATGTTGCACATACCCACACTTTCGAGAAGTTTCCAAGGATATTGCAGCTGCGCTGATGTTTTAATTGAGTTTCCTCTGACGGCAGCTGAGCTCAAGCTCAAGACACTTCCATCGTTGTCTTTAAGCAAAAGTTGTCCAAGTTAAATAATTGCATTACACTAAATGCCGTAACTTGCTCCCCGCGGGTGGGGTACGGAACATATCTGAGTGGTGTATACCCTCAAACCAGGCTGGTCCTTTGGAGTTCGTGCTTCCGCCATGTGCAGTGAACAATAAAAATTAACTGGAGCATCAATAACCATGCAAAAGCCATAAAATGGGTGCTAACAATGTAAAGCATTGGTCTGTCGTCCCCCAACTCTATTGCGAACAATATATTGCTATTTTGTAACAGATGAGAGAGTGGGACAGAGCCGCTCGGTGGATCCTTATGCATTTAAAGCCCGAGTATTGGTTTTTAGATTCGTATTTTTATTTTCGCTGGGGTGTCATAAAAATTGATGAATGCATCCAAACCAAACTTCCCTGCCCACATCAACGCCACCACGTTCACACAATGGAAATTGATGAGTGCAAAAATTTCAGATAATAAAATTGATATTTTACTAGCTGCGATTTATAGTTTGCCTCCCCACCCAACCAACCAAAATTTGAGCACTCGAAAAATAATAGCCGCAATGACAAGAATTTATAGAGCGATCGAACCCTTATCCCAGATCGGAAATCAGAAAAATTGTTTATACTACGAGTATACATATAACATATGCTTGTCAAAAGTGTGCTGCGGTTTTTCGTCCGTTCGCAGAATAAACAAGTAGAATCGCTGTAGTCGAGATTTCTCGACAACGAGATACCACGTATCTCATTTCTTTATCAACCATTTCTTTATCTTTTTTTTTTAAATAATTCAACAAATTCAACAAAGAAGTCACAAGTGTATATACTTCTGTTTTTATACACGTGCTAATTGTGAATACATACACACACTTCTGTATGTGTAATTGTAAATACATACATAAACCTCTGTATGTTACACGTGCGGACAGATCGAAGTCAAGGAACAGACGGATGACGTCACTTGGAATATGCAGCGGCATGCCGTTGCCGTGGAAAGGGGTGGATAAAACTTTAATTTATTGTCCGATCTGGACGTAATTTTGCACGCAAGTGTTAAGCGATCATCGGACTTTAAAAATGTGTCTCTAGCTTTTACCATTTTGAAGATATCATTTTTTTCAAATTCGAAGGCGGAATAGGACGTGGCAAAATCCGAAAAAGAAATAGGTCTCTAGCTCTTATTTTGTCCAAGTTATGGTCAAATATGTCAAAAGATTTACAATTTCATGGAAATTGCTAAGTTGGAATTTCAATTAAACTTAATCTATCCGCATTAATAACGCACCATAGCAAAAAGACTTACATCTGTAGCTCTTACTATCTTTGAGAATGACGTATTCATACATACAGAGAGATAGACAGACGGAGAGACGGACTTGGCTGTTTATGCTGATCAAGAATATATATATATTTTGTGGGATCGAAGACGTCTCCTTCTGTCTGTTACATACATTTTTACGAAGTTGATATACCATTTGTACCTTAAAATACGTGGTATAAAAAGGTCACAGAAACAGCATTAAGGACGTTAAATCGGAGCAATTGAACTGTAGGAAGCCTTGCCAACAAAATGACGATTGCACTCCTCTGGGTTTTCTTAATTTTTTGCCTTTAAAACTTCTCTTGGCACTGCAGATTCCTTTTTTCGGTCACTTCACTTGCCACTGCAAGAAATATGACAATTTTGGCGGCCAAGCTAGGTAGGGGAAATGTGCTATTTTTCTTTCTAAGCATTCTGATGTAATGGACCGATTTTATTTGTTCGCAGTTTTAAATTAGGCTTTATAAATTTTGTTATACATGATTTTACAAAGAGCTGGTCTTCGGATAGTATGCCAAACTAATGCAAAACATTGCGCAGCGTTTAACAGGACGTGGCAGTCAAAGCAGTTACCAATGGATGCGCCTATAATGCGACAATCCATGAATAGTAAACAAGACCACTGAAAAATGCTATGCCGCATTTCCTCGACACAATTGGCAAGGTTTCAAGACTCCTAGTTCATAGACAGGTGCTTAGGATGGGACTGTGTACTGTCCTGCCACGACTAACCGGATTATGGCGAAGGCTTATTCTAATTGCCTGTTTGCTTCGGCGCAGGCCCTGGGTATAATATACCACAGAACCCCCAAACCGCCCATCCGTGAGTGCATATCGCCCGGTGACCTCTTGAATGTCCCCAAATTGCTCCCGGGTTCATAATTTCAATTGTCCTAAGCAGCTTTCGCTGTGGGTTGTACGTGTGCTAGCTGGTCTTTGACAGGCCATCATGCTCTTTAGCTTCGCCGATTAGCGACAAACGGGTAGTCAAGCTGCAGACAATGGGGATCGGGGCAGTGGTCTAAAGCTAATGAGCTAAGTCCACTGCCTAACCTACGATCTAAACAAAGCCGCAGGTTATCAAAGCAAATCGGGAACAGCAAGGCGATAGGTTGACACGTACAAGGACAGAAACGAAACTGAGACAATCTATTATGACGCATGACCAGTCATAATAGAGGCAACGTTTTGGTAATGAAAAGAACGCAAGTATGCATCCAGCTCCAAACTTCGACGCAGATACTCCAAGAAGGGGAAAGCGTGTCGGATTTGGGACTGGTACTTTAGGAACCTCTTGCCCAAATACCAGACACCATCAACCATTATTTTCCATTTGTTTTGGTTTGTAAGACCAGAAAAGCTATAGCCCAAGGAAAAAACTCAAAGACAAATATTTGAGAAATTGCACAAGAAAATAAAAGCTGTTAATAACGGTATGGGGTGTGGGAGGTCTGGTTCTCTGGATGGACCATCATCCACCACTTTCGGATATCGATTTTTCAGCCATAAAGGAGCGAAGAAGCGTTTTAGAAAAAGGCGGATAGCACAAGATTCCCCACAATACCCTCAATAACAGTTTATTTAGCAACTTTTTGCCCTCATATTTACTTAATACATTTCGTTGAAATTATACCCGCCAGTCACCCCCGATTCGCGCCCACTCATAACTAACACAATTGGTTTGGGGGATTTTTCTTTTCAATCAGTGGACTTGTGTGTGATTGGAGTGCGTGTGCTTGTGTTTGCATTTATTACTCTCTTTCATTGGAATTTATTTTGGTGCCGTCTTCTCTTAGGGTGGTTAAGTTCTAGCGTTCCTCGTAGCCGTCGCCAATCTTAAAGAGATGTCCTCAAGAAAAAGCTGGAGCAGCAGTCCGATAGAGGAAACTTTAGATTATACTCGCAGTGGAGAGCGCAGCTTGAAATCCTTTGAGGAAAAATCATTTCCAATCGCATCCTGGCTCAGCTGTTGGCCCTAACTCAATCTTGCCCCGCACCCTCCGCGCAGCACCTCACTGATTGCGACTTTCTTCAATGCTCCGCATCGTTCTCCTTCAATTTTCCTTCTCGTCTTTCGTGCGTCCTTATTTGGCCAACTAAATCGACATTGCCTTTGTCCCTTGAACACAATATGGAATTTTATAAGCACAGATAAGTACACACATGTATGTATGGATCGGAGGAGGAGCTGTGAACGCAAGCCACATGGGACACCCTCGCCCGCAACCATACACAGTTACGTTTTCAATTTGTTCGCTTTAATAATTCACAATTCAATAAATACTAACAAATTGACATTGTCCAAAAGCCCAAAGAAAGAGCCAACGAAAAGCGTTCTTTGGATTTGTGTGTACTCCCTTTATGGTGGGCAACAACGGTTCCGTAATCATATGAAGGACGGCGGGTGAATTGCCTGGGGGTGTGTGGGTGGGCCGGGCAGATGCAGGCCCAGAAAACCCACCAATTACGTAGCCGAGGAATTAACTTGAGCGACTTTTATGTCAATTCAATACATTTCATTTACTCGCAAGAAGGCTTCCTAAGCTGGGGTATAATAAAAGGCAATAGAGTAGAGGCGGCTGGCGGCTGGCGGGCCAGGATGGCGGAAAAACGAAAAGGACCTCGAAAACTTCGGTGGATTCGACTTTATCCTAATCGTATCTCAACATATATTCGACGTAGTTTCTCGGTAACATTAATTTGTAATTTCAGTCCCTTCGAAAACTGTTCGCTAGGCCCCGCCCGCCCCGCTGCTACTCAATCTTTGCGCATATCCCCTGGCAATGCTGACAAATTATGTGCAAATAAATTGCTTTTTGTTAAGTGGCTTTGCATAAGAAGTTAGAACTTGTGGCTTCAAAACCATCCCTGTCCCAAGCGTCCCCGGAAGTCGACGTCGATATCAAAGTTGATGGTTCGGCATTATTTGATCACATATGAATATTCAGGTTTCCAAATGCTGTTTTCACATTTGCCCACTGCTGTTTCAGTCACCAAATGTAAGTGATAGTCCTGATATATGCCTATCTCCCCTAATCTCCCCTCACGACCAATTTTTGTGTTGCGGGAGACTAATCGGCGGGGCACCATCCCAGATTAAACAAGCTTATTTAGTATACAAATTAAAAAGTTCGTCGCAAACAAAAACACTGTTTTTACCTAGCACTGAGAGGCTGTCATTAACAGACAAAACAAACACGAGGCGACCCCCAAAGTTTGTTAAAACAATGGAGTTGGAGCGTCTGCCGGTTTTCTTTTTCGCGAACTCTTTCGTAAACGTTAAATTTAGGGAACAAAAAATACCTTTGCGGTTGATGTTCTATATAATTAATTATCATAGTCGGACATTACAGCCACTTGAGGAAGCGCGAGAGAGCATTGAACGGCTTTCAAGACAACTGCTACCTGCGAACCGAACCCGTGCAAGCTCCCCGCCAAAAGAGTGTGATTAATAATCATTTTAATAACATTGTTAAGCCCGAGCACGTTCTAAGTTGCTAAGGTAACAGCCAATTCGAGCCGAGTGTTAACAACAAAACACTTCTCGGGCCGAAACTGTTGGTCAGATAATCAACTGAGCCAATCGCAAAGCTAATGCCAATTAAAAACAAATTAGCGTCTTGTACCCTTTAGCTAGACTCAAATGATTTAAATTTAAAAAACATCGATGTACACACAAATCTGTCGATATATCGATATGAGAATCTATATGTTTGATTATACATCGATAGTAAAACAAGCACAGCGATAGTATGTTAAGTATGATTAGGATCGATGTAACTAATTGTGCATGAATATGTTAGTTCAATTGCCTGCCCGGCTTTGAATGGTCTCTTGAACCGCTATGGGCTGACAAATCATTTGACTTTCACCTAACCTTGGCTTGGGGACAGCGAGAAGTCGCTCTCCATCTGACAGTAACAGCAATCGAAAGTTCGGCATATTAATTAGTTTCTTGTTCCTCTATCAGAACGTACCGCGATAATGAGTCGAGGCAGCCAGAGGGTAAGGCCCTTACCCCAAGCATCCTTATTATTTGTCCCACAGCTCCAGAGAACTAAGCGGGCCACTAGAGTCTGACTCTGATCCGACTCTGGACCCTCCCAACTCTGGGGGGTTTCTGCCCCCAGCGTGAGGAAAACCACAAACAGCATGCTACAGGGGGCTGGACTTCGGGACGGTAATTAATCATCATTAGATTTCCGTAAACAGAGCGGATTTTAAGTGGGATTTGCAGCTTAGACAGAGACAGGCGTCGGTATCTCGGGGAAGAGTCTATCATGGATCGACCTCCCCAAACACGTACACTCGGTAATGATTTCGCTCTCGCCTTTTCTTTCTGTCGCTACAGCACCATTTATTCTGGATGTTTGTGCATTGACAGCCTGGAGCTGCTTATCTGTCCTGCATTTGACATTTAGCATTAAAAACGTTTTAATAATAACGCAATAATAATAAGGACGCCTCTATCTAGTTGGCTGAAACAACTTTTGGGAGCACAGGGAATCCCGGAGCAGGCGCTCGACTAGATGCTTATCATTTCATCAATCAAATGGCAGACAGATGGGTGGCAGCAGCCAGAGCAAGAGCTTGCACAAACTTTTCATCGTTTGATTTAGCTCGACTACAATTATCCAAAAACGCTCAAGTTTGACCGAGGGTGGTTGTCTTGAGAGTCCTTCAAAGCATCATCAATCTCCTCGAGCCGGGAACAAAACTTATCAATTACAAAGGAAGTAGCGCCGAGGCATATAGGCACAAATCTCTCAAATACATGTCATATTTAAAAAGACAATGGTCAGGCCACAAAACATTTCATACAAAAGCTTTTCGTGGCAAATAGATTTAAAGCGCTCTTATGGCCCGCTGCCCTCTGTGGGTTGCATTTGAGTTATGACTTAAGCTGACATTTCATTAGTGAGCATTAAGTGTTTTGCGAACGAGTTCAGATTCAACGGTGAATCAGAGGCAGCGCGGTTTTTGCCTTCGTTTAATTAGAAGCTGACTGAGCGGCCGCCCATTTAAAGACATTCGCACGGACCCGTTGACCCATATTTTCCGCAATTCCGCAATTTCACTTAAATCTGGTCCAGTCCCGTCCGACTATAAAGTCTAGAGTCTGTCTAAGTTTCGACCTTATTTTTAGGGGCCTGACTTTTTAAGCATTTCTACTATGCACCTTAAGATAGATATGACACTTATACAGCAAGCAAAAGGAGACATCTCCGACCCTACAAAAAAATATATATAATATATATATTTAAACATCTAGAAACGCTGTAGTCGAGATTTTTCGACAACCAGATACCATCTATGTATGTACCTATTTATACCATATACCTTAAGGTACAAATGGTATATTAAGTTTGTGCAATGTATGTAACAGGGAAAAGGAAGCGTTTCCGACCCTATAAAGTATATATATTCTTGATCAGCTTCAACAACCGATTTGATCTAGTCATGTCCGTCTGTTCGTCCGTCCGTCTGTCTGTCCGTCTGTATGTATGAACACGTCGTTTTCGGAGATGGTAAGAGCTAAAGGTGTAAATCTTTTTGCTTTAGGTCCGTTATAGGTCGAGTTTATTTCAAATTATAGGTCGAGTTTATTTCAGGTCGAGTTTATTTCAAATTTTTGCCACGCCCCTTTTCGCCTTCATAATTTGTAAACAAAATCGATATCTCCAAAGTGGTAAAAGCTATAGACATAGTTTTAAATCTGCTAAGTCTGCTGATCGCCTAACACGTGCATGGTATCTCGTTGTCGAGAAATCTCGACTACAACGTTTCTACTTTGTATTATTTAGTGTTATATTTATTTAGGAGTTGATTTATTTTTTGCTTTAAATTGTGAATCTTAAAGTCATCAGATACAAATCACTTCCTTCTTCCCGTTTCGTACATTTTCACGAATTACTCCAAAGGTAAAGCCTTAATACAAATTAAAATAGAAAGGAAATGAGTGCCAGATCCTGTACAACTGGGACCCTCAAAGGCAAAGAAACTGACCCCGGACGGACTCAGTGTCTGTTGGGCTAGCTGACTGACAGAATGAATTAGTGGAGAAGTGGGCGAATGAACGAAAGATTTGCATGCACACAAAACATTTGCCCGTACCCCGATTGAAAAATGTACAAGTCAAGTGAGGCAATGGCTCGATGGGAAAAAGAGGAGGCGGAACGAACCCCACTCGACTGCAGGTCAATTAATTAAGACTAAATTAAGTACATCTGTGTAGTGCTTGAGTCAAGGATCTCTGGCTCCTACCCCAGTTGCTGCCTCGCGATTAGAGTGGCAAGATTATAAGCGCGAACCAGTCCCTGGCATGGGCATAAGTCCTTGCCGGAATCGGAAAGGGTTTAGTTTATTGACCGGAAGTTGGAAACAACAGTACGTGAAAAGGGGTAAGCGCAGCCAAGTCTGCCTAAGAGCCATCAGTGCTTTTTTTCGGCTTGCCCTGGCACTACGCCTCACCCAAAACCGGAACTATTTTGGCATACAAATGGACCCGCGACTTGACAGAGAAACATGAATTCCACTGCAGACTGCCAGAAATTGGGCCACTGATTCGATAAGATGTTAGAAGGCTGTATTGCGAATTAAATCCTGTGAAAACTAAATGCCTCCAAGAAACCATTGCAGGTCGACCAGAACTGTTTAATGGAAGGGAGGTCGTCTACCCCTGCAATTGCAAAAATATAATGGAAAATCAAGCCGTAAGGGTATGGTGAACGCGGCTTTTTCTTTTCAACAATGTATTATATGAAAATAAGATGCTGGGAAAATCAAGTTCGACCACGTGGTACGGAGATGTGGACAACTCGCCCGGTAAAGTGAACGAAGTGAAGACCAAACAGCCGGGCTTATGCAACTGCAACTGGGGACCTGCTGAGAATGCATTTTTATACAATGCTTTAGTCATATTTCTTTCAAACGATATTATTTGCATATCAATTCGAAATACATTTCACGATGCGCGACCCACCGGTTCCAGCATAAATAAACGATAATTGGACGGGGCAAGGGCGCGATCGAGATACAAAGGTGGTGCAGCTACATGGCAGTCCACACCTTTCTCAAATCTCACTCGCATCTGATATTGCATAGGGTCATCTGCATGGGAGAAGCTAATTTCTTCTCACCTTTTCAGTTATGTAAACGGAGTCGGTTTTAATTTTCCCTCTTCCATCACAATAGCGGCAACGAGATATGAAAGCTGTGACCAATCATTAGGAAGACATTCAAATTAATTTCACCATTTGCGATGGACATAGAAATTAAAATATATTCAAGCATTTCTGACAAACGCGACCTGTTTAAGAATTTCAAAGGAATGGGTGCCACACACACATTTTTTTTTTTATCTAAAATCCTGTATCCAAAAAACCATTGTATTATGTTTAAATAAAACGGGGTGAAACCAATTCTGCAAGTGACAGGCCCAAACACGGAAAAATAAGCAAAAATTATAATGCGGTTAGCCGCAGATTGTAATGTATTTAACGACCAATGCCTAGGTATTTTATTTAAGTAGCGCCATTTGGAGAACTTTCATTATTTTATGTCAGTAACTGCGCCCGCAATAAACCCGTTTTCTGACCAATTACCTTTTCTATCTTCCAGGTATGCTTGATGCGGATGAACTGGTTTTCGCTCCTCCCTGCAAAAATATGAAATTAAATTTTGGGCAACCAAAATTCCTGCACCCACAAGTACAGTTCCAAATAATTAATGAATAGGGTAAAAAACAAATTTCCCACTGCATCTCGCCAGCCCAGCTCACTTTCGGTTTAAAGCTGCCGGGTGAAGCCAATAAGCCAAAGTAACTGGGTAAACACATGTCCCAGCACCAAAACCAAGACCCGCACCCGCACCAGCACCAGCACCCAAATGGGCAACAATTTTTAAACAAGATAGAAAACACCCGGGTAACATGTACACAATGATACACCTGTACTAACACACAAACACATGCTAAAGCTTTGTGAAAATAGTTTCAATAAAGGCAGCAGCAGCAGCAGGACCGGCTTGCAACTTGCTACACTTTTTGGTGGCTGGCCACGCCCACTAACCCAGGGCATGCCGGATACGAAAAGTCCCAGTGCCCGCGTCCCACAGCTGCCCTACCGCCTGCTGCTATTGTTATTATTTATACGAGTCAAACATCAGCTTCCGTTTGTGCCACATGCGGCTGGCAGAGGCATGCAGCCATCGCCGAAGAGGCGGTGTGGGTGTGGGTGTGACGGTGGCAGGGCTTAGAGAACACGAAAAGGAAGCGTCGAGCATTTAAAAATGCACGCAGCGAAGGCCTTGACTGCAGTATGTTGCCAAACAGCAGGCACCGTCCTAGCTGCATTTTTATCGGTTTTTTTATTTACCAGGTCAGCGACTGTAGTGAGGTGTAGGCAGAAGGAGCTGAGGAAGCATGTGTCGCCTCATCGCCGGCTTGTTTAACATTTTTCAACAATTTCCTTAATCATGGGTTAGGAGTCAGTTCCCCAACCCTCCCCTCGAGCCGCCCTCGTTCCCATCCACATCCGCATCCATTTCCACTTCCCCTTCCTTCCTGCCGTCCGAGTGCTGTGGCTTGAAAAAACAGCTGCTGTGCCCATGCCCCGGCTGCCTTCCTGGCCTGACATTAAGAGTCAACTTATTGCTTGTGTGTGTGGGTTGTGCGCTCCAAGTTATGCTGCATTTCGTTGCTTGCTCCCACCGCTGCAGCGGGCTGTGCAACATTTTAATTGCTTTACATAATGCAGCAGTACAGGCTGCAACTTTGGATGCAACTCCCCCCGACAGTGTTTCATTATTTTTAATTGTTGGTGCAGTCGTGTGTGTCGCCACTAAAAATTCCGAAAAAATCGGAAAAGTCTCGGTCCGATCCCAATTAGACCGACATAATTGCTTAATTAATGTAAAATATAATATAAGTCACGTCACTAAAAGCCCTGAGTCCAATGGCAAATTAAAGGTCAAATCATTGCAGCCTCTGTGCTTAGCCCACTGTACCACTCGTCAACATCATTATTCACAGCATTTCAGGCCCGCGAAAACTTTCCCGTTTGTACGCAGAATAATTATTAGGAGTAAACTTTTTGCTCGTAATGCTTCGGGCCTCGCTATAGATTCTAGACCGTAAACAACAGGATAAGCAGCAGGAGCACCAGCAGCAGACTTCAGCTACCGTCGTCCAGACCCTCGACTATAACTACACGGTACTCAGTTCAGTAAAATAGCAGCAAGATGGATCATAATTAAAAATTTCATAGCTAAATTATAATAATTGCTGTAGCTCAAAAGAGAGATCTTCTGGGACAGTACTTATGCTGTCTAAAATGCTCATTACATTACCATAAAGCATATATAGACTTGTTCCTTGCAAGTACCAGGTACAAATACGCTGGGACGGAGTTCTACGAGTAAAAAACGTTGAGAGCTCAGAAACAGAATAAGAAACATTGAAGAAACCACACAAAAAGTTTTTCACTTTTAAATTTTTAGGGCACTCCATCGAGTACGGCCAGTTTTCGTTGGGAAGTAGAAAAAAGCACAAATTTGAGCCAAAAACGAACTTCAAAATTTAACGACTCTCCAGAGGAGTGCATCCACAAAAAAGGGACCAATGCAGGAAATTTAAATTATATTAAGGCAAACGAACGGCCAGACTTTTTCCATTACTACGAATAATAAATAAACAAAACGATGAAGCTCAAAGGAAAAATCTACACAAAGAACCACTTGACCAGGGCAGACACAATTGAGAGTGGAAAGACAAAGTGGAAACTGACGGAATGGAAACTTCGCTTTCAAAGTCGGCGTTCCAATTAAAGCTGACTGGAGATGGAAACAGAGCATTAGATGCCCCTGGTCCCGCCAGATTTTCCCACATTCGTAACATGAAACTTGTAATGTATACATGCAAGATATTCCATCAAAAAATACCCTCGCTCCGACCCTCAGCGCAGAAAGTTTTCCATGTACTCGTATTATTCTCTTCCCTTCACCCACGTGACGAAAAGTTTTCCACTCGTTGGTGCTGGTGATGCCGGTGCTTTTACTGCTGCTTCCAATTTTGTTGGACTTCGATAATGATTTGATGTTCATGTTTCGCGTTTGCATAGCAACTTTTGTCAGCTGGCAAATTGAATGAGATTGCTGCCAAAGATGGAATCCAATTAGAATTTAAATCAAAACAGAAAAGTTCCTTTGAGCGAGCCGCAAAAAGAGCGCGCCAGGCCACATGCATATCTTTGTAATTGCGTCACCACATTGATTGTCGGGTTACAAAGGGAACTGCATTGTGTCTCTTGATTACTCCTTGAAACTAGCCCTCATTGTTTGACCCAAATCTAAGGAGTGAGTCGGCAGTGACGAGGGATATGCCCGGCCACAAAGTTCACCCTCATTTTGCCACCCACAATCGTGCAAAGAACCACAGAAAACAGCTGTGTTAGGCTAGGTCATGTTGTCAGCTAGTTGCACTTGGCCAAGGCCTCATTAATAGAGCGATTATTTTTCCTCCATTTTTCCCACAAACACACGGGCACATATCCAGAAATATTTACGTAGCAATGGGTGAGTGGGTGTGTCACACTTCACTTTTGTCGCGTCACCTCCTCGGGTCGCTTGTTGACACTCATTCAGACAAAAGTGCTTAACTGCCTGCACTTCGCAGCGAATTGCAACAAAGACGGGGCAAAGAAACTATGGGTCCTCTCTGGTTACAGTGGTTCGAGCAGAACCTTTCTGGTGGAAAAACGAAGCTTTCTTGATACCAGAAATCGAATCGGACCTTCACAAAACTCTGTGACAAGCCAACGATTTATTTTCAACATTCCTGTATCATGTTATTTGCTTATAGTTTAAGTTTTTTATGTAAAATTAAACAAACTCAGTCAAAATTATTTCAACCTTAAGTAAGCTTGGACCAAGATGCAGTTACTGGGTTCCTTGAGTTTTCCCCCTTTTATCACTTGCTCTTGAGTTTTTGCTCTCGAACAGACGAACAACTAAAGGTTTTATATTCTACTTAATTTGTTTTTAGGCATTTGTGGGGGCGGGGGCCTGCCGCAGAGTGGGATGCCACTCCCCTTCCCGCACAATGTGTTGCATAACTAAAGGCGTTCGCGAAAAATGTCAAGCACCTCTGCTGGCATTACGACATGTAGAACGAAAAAGGTTAAGCACGCCTGACGTGCTGTGAATTTTGGCGAGCGACCAAACGGAGGAAGAGGATGCCTTCAATGTTTTTTCGTAACGCATGAAAGGAAGGGGAGGCCTGGAAACTGTGTGTTTTGGCCTCTTGGATGCCATTTTGAAATGCTAATGAGTTGCAAGTAACTGCGCGATATTTATAGCCTACTTTCTGGCGGCCTTCACTGCAAACTTGTGCTGCATTACCTCCTGCGTGCAGACAAACACACGCTTTCAAGTCGCTCTAATAATTTCGAAGTACTTTCCAGCGAACCAAATCACAACGAAGTTGGCGCTGGTCGAGCACCCTTTTGGGGCCCAGCGACAACTTTCATTTGGAAATGTGTCAAATAAAGCGTTAAATTAGATTTAAATTCGGTGCCTGTTACGCCATTCATTTGCCGAAAACTTTTGACTTCTGTGTGCACCAGAACGAGCAAACGGGTGGTCGGGCAAATAAATCCTCAAACTTGCAATTTCCAGAAACTGTCACTTGACATTTATAACGCCACTGCTTGACAATGAGCCAGAAGTTATGCCGGGCGCCATCTGAACCGGCCCTTTAAGCTTTAAAGAGTCGCATCAGAGCCGAGCCGGGGACGGGGGACAAGCTAGACAAGCTAAAGTAGAAACCACAAAATGTACGACACACAACGATGAGCCGGTGTCTAATAGGATTAGTGCTGTGAAGGGGTAAGGCATCATCGTTGTTTCGCAAAGGTGGAAAGTGGAAGTGTGGAAGAACGATGGGCCCGAGCGAAAAAACGAACCCAATTCGGCTGGCTTGCGGTTTTGGGGCCGTTGTCTCTTGAACTTTCCATGCCACGAAATCAATTAGGTGCTGTCTCGTCTCCATGCTGGGGCGGCTAGCAAATGGCCTTAGCAAACGGGGTCAGGCTAAATTTTCATAGTCTCAGCCGCAAAGCATGCTGCAGCCGAGGCCTAGCAAAAGGGTTTAGCCTCGCTTGGGATTAAGCCCCTTGGAGCCAGCCCCCTTCCGTTCAGACCGCAGGGAACTGAGCACAAAAGCAGATCCTCGCCAACAGCAGCGCTAAGGCTGAGGCTAACTAGCTTACAAAATTGAAACTAAAGCAAACAGAGCGTCAACTTTCTGGATTGCCTTGCCGCCACCTAGTCCTGCTCTCGGCCCCGTTAAAATATTCGCATCGCGTGCCTCTGGCTTTTTACCTTTATGTCGTGTTTAGCATTAGCTTACCTCCACCCGCCACCACGTCCCCCGCCTCTAGTGGACGCCAGGATCCGTCGACACATGAAACGTGACTAAGCTGACAATTGTGTCGAAGTAAATCCAAGTTTTGCGAGCCCCACTAAATAAATCTTCTAGGCGAGCGCAAAACTTTGGCAAACAAAGATTGTGGATGCGAAGGGCTTTGCAAATGACGCACAATGGGCGTGGTCTTCGTGGATCGGAGGGCGGTGGGTGTGCGAGGGTGGGCGGTACATGACAGGCTACGTGAATAGTTGGGCAGAATGGAGAGGGCCGACTAACCAGTCTCTGCTGTCGTTTGGCCTGGTCTCAAATTTAATAAACTGTACACTGTCACCTATGCAAAGGATTTACTGAAGCAGACCCGAACGGGCGGCCCTCCTGGAACATTGACAACTTTATGCGCCCGTGTGTGAATATGTGCTACTCTGGTCTATTTATATGTCAAGCGCAGGCGGCGCAAACACAAAGCTGCGTGCCTGTTTTGGGCAAATATAAACAGGACAACGCGTACACGCATACATATGGCCCGCATTATGCTGCCACCCGGAGGGTCGAACGTTAAGGGGCCACATCTCGCCCGCCCCAGTCGAATGCATTCACAGGCCTTTAATGGGCAGACACACTCCAAACAAAGCGTTCAATTGTCAGTTTAGGCGTCTTTTGTCTGCTCGTCTATGTTACATGGGGCCTCTTCCTTTCGTTCCATGCCATTTTGGCCATTCCAAAATTGTCTCTGGACAACCGAAAAAGGACCAATTTCAGTTAAGGAACGTGTATGCGAAATGAACACCCAAGTGGTCCCACACAATGCATTTTCAATCGGTTTCGCGATATTTCAACCCTTAGCCATAAATGGAAATGTACGAGTATGTTAAGTTTGTATTTTATATTGCAGCAGGAATTTGGCCGCGTCTGTAACGGAAACGCTTTTGGCCCCGCTCGTCAAAACAATTGTCATCAACCTCCAGAACCCGACAGGATTTTAAATGGTCCGATACGTATAAAACCTCCCCCGACTCTCCTTTTTGGCCGCACGTCCAAGGAATGAAGCTGTAGTTAAGATGCCGCTTCCATTACGTCAGTTGGGTGTCTCACCTTCCCAGCCCTGGCTGCTCCTGGCTTGCAGCAATTCATGCTTAACTGACACTTCAGCTGTCATACCAGGAGTGTTTTACATTTCTCGCTCGTCACTGGGCGTCGTCGAGGAGGTGAAGCTGATGCTGCCGAGGTGTTGGCATGCCCCCCATCGCTCATTGTTGGCATGCCACAAACAGCTGGTGTCGCTTTTCGATCCCCCTGCCGGCTCTTAATTAAATTAACATATTTTTCTTCGCAGCGCGTGCTCGGCGCTCCAAATATTTTCGCTTCAGCACAGTTCGTTCATGTCGAACGAGTGCCCAATTAAATTTGTCCTGGTATCTTAAAGTTGGGAATTTGCAGGATTTTGGCATCCTGGCTGGCTTCCCGTTTGCAGCAGTCGCTGTTGCCGTTGCCGTCGCCGCCCTTTTTTGCTGCTGAGTGCATTATAATGGCATTAAAATGCAAGCCAAAAAATCATCCCCAAAAGGGGCACAAAGCAAGCCCAGCAGGGAGAATTCGCTTTGTCTGGCACAAACACACATTGCGGTAAGCATTTGGCCTCGCAGCCTCAAATGTACAATCTCCGAAATGCCACCCACACCCCCCATCGCCCGGCCTGCTAGCAGCATCCACCCAGTCCCTCTCCGCAATCCCTTTGCGCTGTACGCCTGTGCCACTCGTCGGTTATCACTAAAGCTCGCTCCGCTTTTTCATGCTCCGGCTGACGAAATGCCATTACACATTTTGCGTACCCTAAAAACAGCAGCGACAACAACTACAGCAGCGCGTTCCCATTCAAAATGACAACGACAATGGCAACAGCAGCGCCAGCAACAACAACGCCGGCAGAGCAAACAAACAACACAGCCAGAAACACACATACACAGAGGAAAAATAAACGCTGGGGGTTGTAGAAATGAAGATAAGCTGCTTATCAGCGCCATTCCCAGTAGTATCCCGTTGTTCATTCGTTGGCTCTGCATCTTCTCCCGTTGCGGCTCCTTGCTCCTCCTGCCAGCTCCTTGTGCTTTGCTCCTTGCTCCCGGCACCCTGCCCCTGCTGCACTGCTCCTCATCATGTTCTCCTGCAGCTCGTTGCCTGCGAATGCGCTTTAAGTGGTCGCTTGGCATTCGGTGGCATTGGGTCCCCGGCCCGCAGCCAGAGTGGCTCCACTACGACTGTCTGCATATGGATATGAATGCGGATGCGAATGCGGATGCTTGTGTAGATGCCAACTGGCTGGCCAGTAGCTCTTCGAAAGTGGATTCGTGGCCATTGACATGGCCTTTCGCTTTTTCGGTTTATTTTGCCATTTGACAAAGCTGCTGATTATGTCAATGTAAACAATCGACCTCAAACCTCAAAAACAAACCGTATGTTGGTGTTGTTACCATATTTCAACAATAATAATCAAAACCAAGAAACATCGCTGTATATTTCTCGACTCGGCTGTTGATGCTGATCAAGAATATATATACTTTATGGGGTTGGAGACGTCTTTTTCTGCCTGTCACAAGCATTTGCACTAACTTAATATACCATTTGTACCTTAAGATACATGGTATAATTATTCTGCATAGTAGTACAACAAGTTCTCAGAAACAGTGACTTGGCCAGTGCACTTGGCCTGATCAAGTGACACCCAACGTAGAGCACATAGCACTCCTTGCGTTGAATTACTTTCCGCAACTTTGTAGGGAATGCTAAGCCTTTGCTTGGTAGCGACCTGTGGCAAGGCGAACCTGCACAATCTCTTATGCAAAGATATACGTTTTGCCAAAATGGGCGCAGCGATACCTCCCTGCATGCTCACGCGACTCCTATTTGCCGCAGCTAACTTTAAGCTGTTTAAATCTGGAATCTAATTACACGCGAGCAAAAGACAAAAGTCCAGAAATATTTTCCACTCAGTTTTAATCGCAGCTGACGGGCATTGGCGCCGTGCCAATTTTGAATTAAACATTTTTGGGTGACTTTCGTTGCTTTTGCCGCTGTGTTTAACCGCGTGAAATAATCTTTGCTGGCAGGCATTCGCTGGCGAGTCCTGCAGCTCCCCGCCCTGTTTTTGTTGTCATTTCCGCTACCGATGCCCCTGCTCCAGCTGCTGCCCCAGCCTCTGCCTTTGGCCCTGCGTGGCCATGTGGAAAGAGGCGCATTTCATTATGACGATAATTCGCAGGGCCGGTGGCAGCCGACGAGGCATCTACGCGGCAGGCAAAGTTGGTGTCATATTTTCCGCAGCTTACACTCTCCCCAGCTCGCAGGCCGTTGGCCACTTGTGGGCCGGATTCCTCGGGTCCTCTGGTCCGGCTTAGAGTGGCAGCAAAAGAGGGAAACAGTGCCAACTGGGGACAAGAATTGTCCGGGAGTGACACAATGCGCTTACGGGCTGCCTTTCCCGGCAGCTCCCTAGACTAACTATTGCGAGTAAGTCGGCAGCAGCGCACACACGCACCGTGGATCCTTTGAATGGGATTAGGAGAAGGCGAGGACGGATATGATTTTCGCGCCCGACAAATCTCAACAAATTTGAAATTTTGTTTCTTGGCCGTTGGCGCTTCCGTTTGCTGCTTTTTATTAGGCTTTTTCCTGTGCTCAGTGCTCTGTCCTCGTGCGCTCGGGGTGTTTGTATCTGGGCAGCATCCTGTTTGCCGCCAGTCCGCGACACAGGCCCTCGAAATGCTTTTTAAGCCTATAAATGAGCTTAAAATTTTCTATGCGAATGAATGCGAATGCTTTTGAAATTTATTGCGGCACAAGGAACGAAGAGGATAAGTGAGGAGACACACCCACAGTCACAGGCCAACACCCTCGCTCCGTTGGCTGGGGTAAGTGTGGACGGCATTCGAGGATTGTCCTGATACCCGTCCTCATCAGCGCCCTCCGTTGGTATAGAAATTTCGGAGCGCAGCAAATTGAATTTCGTTTGCATGTTTTTTCTTATTTTTTTATTTATGTACAAAGTCCTGCTGCCTCTCGTTTTGCCAATTGCCTTTTGCCTGGTAATTTTCAGTATTTTCGAGTTTTAAATCTATCGCTTCAGCCCGGATGTTGTTGTGTTTTTTTTGTGTTTTGTACGTTTGGATTTACGTTTGAGTTTGCCGTGCATGTTTGTTTAGAAATTCACGAAAAAGGAAGCAAAGCAGAGCAAAAGTAGACAAATTGAATTTTCTGCGCTATTAAATAATTTTATTTGGTTTTGATGCCCCGCCTGATTTGTGCCTCCACGTTCAATCCGAACTGATTGCAGCGTCGCGTCCAACTATCGCCGCTCCTTGTGACTGTACTAAGCCCGTTTGCAGCTGCTTCAAAATTCACAGAATTCTTTTAGTGTCAAATGTGCAATGATTTTATCGTTTGCATAGCGTTGTGCAAAATGAAAGCTGAAACGTAGTTACATACTATATATTTCCCCCCTTTAAATGACACGCTTCTTTAAACGTTTTTAATGGCCTGCATATGTAAATCGTTACCTCTGTTTGCAGGCTTCCTTCTGGAAGGAGTCACGCCAACGGCCCCACCTGATGTTCCGCCGCGTAATCCAACAATGAGTCGCATGCAAAACGGTCGTTTAACCGCAAACAATTCCAATGACGTTGACTTCGAGCCGTCTTGTTTAGTGCGAACGCCGTCGGGCAACGTTTACATTCCGAGTGGAAATTTAAGTAAGTATCGTCCTCCGCATGTGCCCCATCCATCTGCATATATTTTCCATTGCCATTTCCATTTCCCTTGCCATTTCCATTTTCATTTTCATTTGGAGAGCGAGGCTCGGCCACTCAACTGTTCGCCCACCATGAAGCAATTTTCCCCGTCATATGCAAATCCAAGCCGCCCACAGAACCAATATCGGGGCCAAGCCCATCCCTCGCCGTTCCAGGGCGACCATCAAAAAGCCACTTGACTCATTTAAATGTTTAGCGCTCGGCTCGTGTACAAAAATTCCATTTTCCATATTGCCATAAAAATGAAAAATGCAAAAACCGAAAAAGGAAAATCGAACTAAACAGTAGCGAAGGTGGGACCGGAAGAGAAGGCCGCAGCATTTTGCAAATTTTCAGCTCCTTTGTTTCCTTCCTATGCGTCATGCGCCTAAAATGCCTCCATACATTTGCCATTTATTGTTTTCCAACATTGTTCTGGGCCTTTTTTCCCTCGGGGCTCGGCGAGCGCTGAGTTCTGTTTGTGTTTTCACTCTATGTATATCCGCAAGCAGGCTTTAGGGATAAAAACATGCGAGAGCGGAGTGAAAATAGTTGGCAGCAGCGGCAACCTGCCAACACACCGAAAAAAGCCAAACGACCGCAGGGGCCTAACAAAAAATCTGCAGCAACTAAAAAAATGAACAAACATCTCGGTTGTAGGAAGAGATGATGTAAAACGGTTAGCCGGGACAAGGCAGGCATTTATAGGTCTATTAATTGAATCAGGGCTTGTAGGAGGCGTTCATTAGAACGCATTCATTTGCATTTTCCTATGCTGCCTATAAAACACTGGTACTTCCCCCTTTTTTGACTGAAAGTCTTGTTTATGCGCCTGCTACTCAGTAACGTTTTGTTTCCCTCGGCACAAGCAAACGACCTAGTCAATCAAAAGAATCAATTCGAAAAGATTTTTAAAGCTTTTAAAGCGAATCATTAAGGGAACTGTGTACCAAAGCCACTAGATTTTATGCAGCATCAAGCTAATTTACATAAAGGAACCTTGAAAACTGGCCAATTTGATCCTTAGTTTCTGCCTGTGTAGCAGCACTACACTGGCTTTTGTTTTCCTTTCGCATTGTTCAAATATGCACGCACACGGAGGGCCAACGACGATGGTTTCCTACTATATACAGCTGGCCCAAGCTTTGTCTTGATATTGCTGCGTGGCTCATCATTTTCCCGGCGTCCCAGTGTGAGCTATTCTCATTTTTTAGCCCAGTTTTGGCTGAGCTCCGGCAGCAGCGCCTGGAAGCGTCGGGCTGCGGCATATGCGGCCTAAATTTTGAAATTTGTTGGACTTTAATCTGGCCGATCGGGTTCGCATGTCACTCTTCCAAGTGTTCGCTGCAAACGGCAATTTGCATTTTGCATATCGTTTATGGACCCCGGGCCCAAAGTGCAATTAAATGACTATTTATGAAATTCTATTTGCATTTCTGCATAAATTGATAAACATCCTAAACCTGCTACCGCAAAGTATGCGTATGCGTCGGGCGGAGGGCTAGGATGTTCGCCGAACCCGTTGTTGTCATCGTAACGCAAATATTGATTAAATTCTCCCTGGCATTGAGATTCAGTTTGCCACGTTTGGGGGAATATGATGTGTATGAATAAACATATATGAATCGCAATTGTGTGACAGTGCAAGCTCACCGCGCCCTGCCCCACGTCACTCCCTGTCATCCAAAAGCTGGGAATATTTTCATTTCAATTTTTCCGTCAGTACCAATTTTTATGAAAAATATTATTTGTTGACTTCTGGCGGCCAAAAAACGAAACTTTGGATTGAACGAGCGTATAAGGCAACCAAGTGCGGCATCAGCAGCAGCAGCCTACGTTATTTTTCGGGCAAACTTTGTCCGCAATATGGCACATGCACTCCGAATGTAGTATGCAGAAGCGTATGGGGCCGAAAATTGCTGGGCGACTTTCCGTCGGGGGGCATCATATGCAAATACACATAAAAATTGGCATTCTGCTCAATTGCATACACGCATCCACTCTCCGAAGACACCTACTCCCGCAACGAAACAGAATTTTGGCAGGGCATAAATACTAGTATGTGTGGATATTCTGGCAGAAAAATTGCATGAACTGCCGCAGCGAGCGCATGAAAAAGCATCGGTGGCGGGGGCACTCAAAACAAAAGTCGTCGGAGGTGCTGGCGGAGGGATTTCGGTGACGCCGAGCGACAGCTGTTTCCGAATCCGACTGGCCCGCCCCGTGAATTGTCGAATTGGAGCCTCTTTAAAGCGTTAAATTGCTGCTAGTCTGGTTCGTGTCCCGGCTGGGGTGCACTTTGCACCAACAATTGTTAATCACCCGCGATGGTCGCTCAGAAGTTAGCCCACCACGGGCATTTACCGCCTAGCCTCAGGCGCAAAAAAAATAGCGTCTGGGCATTGGACATGCAAGCCGTCTTTCGCTGCCAGAAACTGGCCACTCTCAGTGTTTGCCGTGCTACGTGTTTATTATATTATCAGCCCATTGCGGCATTTTGATGCACTAACCCAGGCCGGCCCTCTAACTTACCTTTCCCTCACCCCTTGCGCCGTCTTTTTTTATCGTCTGTGGGGTTGGGAGTGTTGAAAAACTTTTCGCTGTCATTGACCGCGTCCACTCTCCCAGTATGCCAAAGTTCGCCAGCCCGGCGCCTAGACGATTCCGTCCACTGGTAGTTGTCTGCAGTGGACCCGCTCATGTGTCCTTCAGCCGAAGGCGCATTGCCAGGCCAAGGGAGACTCGGATTCAAGGGTCGGGAGTCCAAAGTCGAGAGTCTAGTTTTGTGTCTATTGGCCGTGGATCGTTATTGCCTAGGGGCTGGTTCTGGTTTATTGAAGCCACCAGCCCTGGAAATACTCGTAAATTTGCGAGCATTTTTGCAAAACCTCAACTGACCCCCGGCACCCGGGTCCTGGGTCCCGCAAGGGGCTTTAAATTTGTAGGGGTCGCAGGAAGTGCCCATCGAAGGAAGTGGCGAGAGTGGGGGCCGCAGCTCGTTTTGGTTTTTGCCGCTGCTACTAAATTCATTCATAATGGGTTTTTTGCCATTTCCCCGGTAGCTGCAACACCCTCACCGCAGCCCCACTGGCGATACAGCCAGCCCTGCATAGTGTATATAAATTCAACGTTTTTACGCAAACTGAAATTTATTATGGCGCAACGTAGTAATTTATATTTTATGCCTGCTAAGTACGAAGCCAACATCCACTGGTTGAGACCCCGTTGGGGGTGGAGTGTGTGGAGGCATGTCCTTTATCCTGCACTCTTAACGCACAATTTTAATTTTATCTACTGCACCGTGTGGCGATAAAAAGCGGAGCCCATGCCCTGCCCATATCCATTCGATCGATGTATTTTACGTTTCGGATGCCGTTTTTTGCGACGCAACAAATTGCCCTCGTGTTCCGCTTGCCACTTAGCTTTGTGTGTCCGTAGCATGCATATCCCCCATGTCGGGCGTATCATTGTGCGCCGCATATACACACTATACATGAATCAGCACACGAGCCAGGGAATGTGGCTTTGGGCAAGACTTTGGCTCTAGGTGAGAGCTGTGGCCATTTCGAATGGCGCTCGTACGTGGGTTTAAGAGCAGCGCCGGCCGTTGTTGTTGCCGCTGCATTTATAGACCGGGCAATAACCATTTGGCCACTAGAAATTGGCATTTTATGTCCGACCGTCTGGTCGGCTGTGCCCTCTCGGCAGCCATGTGTGTGTATCCTTGATTTTTGAATGCAGATTGTTGCGGGATTTATTGATATTGAGTGCGATTGAACCGAACGACCCCGAACGGGCTCTAAGTCTGCGTTCCCCCGTTTTACTGAGGCACCGCTCTGTCAGGGATGCCAGAAAGGCACGTCAGTTTAGTGTCTTTGCAACTCAATTAGAAGGTGCAGGGATAAGTTTTGCCATGTCTGGGCCACCGAATTTCTTAAAGCATTCTTTCAGGTGCGCACATGAAATAACTTTCTACCCTTTGAAACCTTTTCGCCTTTGAGCCGACTCCTTCAAAAATATTCACCGAAGCCATGCGAAACATTAACAAAACAATGTGTTCTCCCCCCACCCGCGTCCTTGCTAACACAGCTGGTCTTACTCTCGGATTCACAAGCTGCATAATTATGAGGCCTTTGCTCAAGGATGCGGAACGCTGCTTTGCAATGCGGTGGGGCGGAGTGCCTGCATAATTTATATGTTTTTAATGATTCCATCTTTCGCAAACAATTTTGAATGATTTTCAGATGGCGAAATTGCGACACTGCATGCGCCTCCGTGGAGGCATCTATGTGTGTAATTAAAATTGCAACTCACACCAGTCATAGTCGTAGGGGGGGCCCGGCTGGGCTTTTGTGGCTGCTGCCCATCTCCCGGCTCATGCCTGCACACATATAAATATGTTAATTAAAATAACGTTACTCCGGCGTCAAAAAAACCAAGCAACGGCTTAGAATAGACCGGCTCTTTCACTGAGATGAGGGCCCGGACGAGAGCCGTTCCCTGCAGGCCCGCTTTGTCGCCATTTTGCATGGCCATGCCACGCTCGCCGCTTTTCAATGCGCAGCTCCGTCTCCCGAAGAACAAGTAAATTCCTTGGAAGGCGGGGGATTCAGAAGCATGGACTGTAAACAACCAAGACCAGCAGGAGCAGGAAATGCCAGCATCGTTGCCTTCTATTGCTTTGCTTATTCAAAATAAGGGATTAAAAGTGGAAGAGGAATTGCGGGTAAAGCGTTGCGTCCGAGGGCATGCAGTCAGTCATCACATAATTATGAACTTCAAAACTCCTGCACATACATAGTGGCTGAAATTCCCGGACACTGCACAATTACTTATATATAAAAGCTATGCAGCAGCTACGACCAGCATTTACTTTCTCCGGCGACCTCTTGAGACATGTCGAGGGCCGAAAACGTTCCAGCCCTAATTTCGGCACCACCTAGATTACCGTCCATGTATTTTTAATTGGAACATAATATTTTTTAGCATGAGCAGTAGAAAATGCATACACCCTGCGACGTGGCAGAGTCTTAAAGGGACTCCACATCCGCCCGGATGATAGGATGATAGGTCGGTGCATAGCGACATGTAACGGTGATGCCCTTTAGCGCTTGGCATTTTTGACGCTCTTTCAGTTGCCCGAGGTCATTGCAGTGTTGCATCAGGATACGAAAGGTCTACCACTCACACCTGAGCACTCTGATGCACGAATTCCTCACAGCCGCCACTGCCGCGCCTGCCCGTTCTCATACATGAAAATTCATTTCAATTAGTGAAATGGTTTTGGGATTTGTGTGGCAAAACCACCAACGCGCGCAGAAGGAGAAAAGCAGGGAAGGATACATCATTTCAGCGGCATGCAACGAATAAGCTGCCGCACTAGAAGCAGAAGTTGTAGCGCCGCCGTCAGAGGGGCTTGTTGCAACCTTATTTACCTTTACTCGAGGCATGAATTGTAAATAGAGACGTACATGAACGGGGCTTCACGTGTGTGCAATTTTGCGGCATGGGATTTGCGGTGGGATTATGAGGCACGCAAGAAACTTATGACGAATCTTGCCACCATAGATCTCTTGTCACCAGCGAATTCTTTAGGAGGCCGTTGAACTGTAGGTCCTGGATTAAAGAGCGCAAAAAGACGTGAACTGAACTGCACCAAGAAAGCCAATTCGCGCAAATATTTAAATATTAATGCACTGCAAGAGCAAGTTTTAAATACATACGTAAATGTGTATTTTTAAAAACTTTTCCGTTTGTTACTCAGTCCTGCTGTTGCTGCTGCCAGCCCGCAGCATTTTGAGCAACGGAGCAAACCCGTTTACGTAACTGTATCTATACACATGTCTGCCCGGGTCGGAGCTCGGATTCCAGGCTCCCCATCTGGGTCGACATGCCGGCGCGCCACAGTTTTACTTAAGTTGCTCCCTCGGCGACACTTTTTTGACGCCATTTTATCAGCGGACCAACGGCAGCAATGCAATGAAATTTATGCAACTAACAAAATGTTTGTTTCTGCGTTTTTATCGCCCTAAACGTTTACCGAAAAACGACAGCAGCCGAGTACGACTCGCTTAAGCTTCCGACGGGAGTTCAGCTTCCAATGATGGCAGCTTGGGGACAAGAATCCAGTCAGTCAAGGAACCGCGCGTCCCCTGATAGCCACATGGCACTAGCCTGAGCTTTGACCGTCAAAAGTGGACCGCACAGTTACGTCGGTCAGAGAAGCTCACTTCCCGAAGTTTTTGGAAGGCAGACATGGCCCAACATATTGTCACACTCTATAATTATACCATGTACCTTAAGGTACAAATGGTATATTAACTTTGTGCAAGGTATGTAACAGGGAGAAGGAAGCGTTTCCGACCCTATAAAGTATATATATTCTTGATCAGCATCAACAGCCGAGTCGATCTAGCCATGTCCGTCTGTCCGTCCGTCCGTCTGTCCGTCCGTCTGTCCGTCTGTATGTATGAACACGTCGTTCTCGGAGATGGTAAGAGCTAGAGGTGTAATTCTTTTTGCTTTAGGTCCGTTATATATGTACGCAGGTCGAGTATCTTTCAAATTTTTGCCACGCCCCTTTCCGCCTTTGTAATTTGCATAAAACTGCATTTTCTTCGATAACTTGGACAAAATAAGAGCTAGAGACCTGTTTTTTTTTGCATTAGGTCCGTTTAACAATTATGCAGATAATGTCGTTTCCAGATTTTTGCCACGCCCCTTTCCGCCCTCGTATTCGCAAAAAAATCGATATCTCCAAAATGGTAAAAGCTAAAGACTTTATTTTAAGTCTGCTAAGTCTAATGATCGTCAAACAATTGCATGCCAAATTACAATTGCATGACAATAAATATAGAAGATATGACTAATTAAAATTTTACCCACCCCTTTCCACGGCAACGGCAGGAGAGGTACATGGTATCTCGTTGTCGAGGAATCTCGACTACAGCGTTTCTACTTGTTTATTCTTTTAAACAAGAGCAAACAGATTCAACAAATAGAATAGGGGCACGTAAAGCCCCCCCCCCTTGGTGCTGGCCAGGATACTGTCCAGTTGTTATCTCGGAAGAAAGAGAACCCAACCAAGCAAAACTGTTACTACAGCAAAAGTTTAACGGGTCATGTGATGTCCCGCCATCTTCGTATCCTTCCTTTTTACATACACACTTAACCTTTTCCTTGTGCCCTTGTGGGTTGCTTCAAATTTACTATTATTGCTGGCCTGTACATGTGTAATGCACCTATGCTGACAGGAAGAAACCCCAGTATCGGGCCAGAGAATTTGATGCGGCATCGACCAATCAGGACTTGCCACCGATGGTTGATTTGCTCGCTTACGTATGGCCCAAAAACATGTCATACCTGTCAGCAAAATGTTTTCGCATCTCGACTACAAGTAAGGAGTCTGCACAAGGCAAACAATAGTTTCTGGCCGCTGCATACTCGTAAGTGTAATGGAGAATGGCGGCTTCTTATTAACCCCATGAACAAAGCATTTCGTAGCCTTATCGGATTAGCATACTTAGCTCAGGCAACGTTGAGAAGCGCACAAGACGGGATTGATAAATGAGATTTAGCCTTTGCCGGAGTAAATGTATGCTACGTGTGCAACCGGTATGTGTTTCTGCTGAGACACAGGAACGCCGGGGCATGTTCAGATAATCACAAACGACATAATCACAGCAATTAGATGCATTAGTAAATAGTCAAACAGCATTGGGTAGAAGGAGCTTCTGAAGTAATGGTTTGAAGAGCCGCAGCAGGCCAAATGGACAAACGGACTGATGGATATGTCAATTGCTCTACCTGGTTACGTCACAGGGCGGGCTTGTTAGTTTGTCAACTGGATGGAGATTCAACGACCCAATTATTTGCTCCCATGAATCTCTGCCTCTTGGATTTACTTACAATTGACAGCTGAGTGACATTCGGGACTTATGCAGGGCTTATATTTTTCGCCGTAAGACGAGCATCGAGTTGATTTTCATTATTCAAATGTCGCACCCGCACCCGCTTGACAGACGTTTCGTAATCCCAGCTTAGACTTTAATCAGACAAACTGATTAGACGTAGGAGAAAATGGCAACTGACGACCACAATAGTCGTTTAATTAGAGCCCAGGTAGGGCCGTGCCGTGGTGGATGAAACAAAGTTGACTGTGGAGCTGTCATAATCATAGCGGGTCTAATGGGAAGGTATGAAAAGGGGCCGCAGTCGTGGCGTATGATGATTGTGATGGTAACAAAAACAGGTCTTCCGTATTATTTATTTCGCAGTATCAAAGCATGCAAGCCAATGCTTACAATTTATACCTTAAGTCGTGTGTTAGTGGATAGCCCAAGCATCGTGTTGGTGTGAATCAAGTTAAAGCTCAAAGACGTATGATTTTTAGAAGCATTTCTTTTGGGATTTTGCATTAATAGGTAGTTAAAGTATTATGTAAATTTTTGTAGCAAGGCATACCTGCTGAAATATAGAGTCCTCTCGAACACTTTCGGCAGCCGATAAACTGTTAACCTCGATTTGGCGTGTAAAAATGCAGTATGCGAAGTGACTGTGTTAAGGGAAACCCACCTAAATACTCGTATATGTACACAACGGCAACCTGGGAGAGAGGAAAATTCCGCATGGGCTGGCTTCGAAAAAATAAAATAGAACAAAATCAAACGGGATGCCGGAATCACACAATCCCCGTGGCGGTGAAATGTTATTTTTGCTTTTGTAGCTGTTACTCTGCTGCCTACAGCAAGGATTATAAATTACAACAGCCCCACACGATTGTTTATGTCATTTTATTGAAAGGGCCTCAAAACGGACCGGGATATATCATCGATGCATATGCTTAGTTGAGTGGAAAAAGTGGCAAAAAACAAACCAAAGCAAGCCTTTAAAGTGCGAAGAGTAAAATGAAGGCTCTAAACTCTGATCCAGTAAGCCCAAGAGTTCCATTCCGCCGCACTAAGCCAGATATCTGCTTTGAAGCTTTTGATTTATTCGCATCATGGCAAATCATTAATTTGTTTTCGGAGCAATCTGAACCAAACCAAAACGAAGCAGGAAAAAGCTTAGCCTGCTTTTTAGCTACTGCCAGCTTTGGGCGACAAACAACCACCGCACGAGCCAGCCCCAAAGGAACCAATTTAAATAAAACGCAAGCCAACAAAATAATCCGACACATTCGCTGCCAAATGATTGCCAAAGACCTCAACCCACCCTTTTCCTTTGTGCAGTGTCTCCTTTTTGGCACCCTTTATCCCCATCCCCATGGGGGGTCCTGTGCTTTTGGCGTTTAGTATAAAAACTGGAAATCACTCCATTTTATTGCGACCCACAAGGAAAAACGAAAGCTGACATTATCCCGCCAACTAAAAAAGCTGCAATTTTTGAACTAAATTAAGGGAAGGAACTTTTTTTTTAATTTTCAATGTGCAAGAGCTGTTTCTCCACGTTCTTCATTCCAGTTTATCCCTGAAATTTCATGGATTTGACTAAATATTCGGAATCAAACTTGACATTATCCTTACTATTGCACTATGTACCATCCATATGTAGGGGAAGGTGGGGTATAACCGACATAGTATTGATTTTGGCCAAAAAGTCACTTAAAAGTAATTTTTTCTGAAAATTTCAAAACGTGGAGTTGTAGGGCGAATCACAACCTTTCTTTTGATAACATTTTTTTTTTCAATTTACCAAAATGTAAAAGTTATTGCAATTGGCGCAAAAAACGTGATTTTGCGATGTTGAAAAAAGGCGGGGACAATGGTCTGTAAATCGATTATAACATGAAAGTTATTGATGAAAAACGTTTATTAATGAATGGAAATGTAGTAGAAAGTGGTAAACAATAACAAAAAAATGAATTGGCTTAAGAAATTATTTCGAATAGCAATGGATGCAGTCGTAAGTGTTCGGGACTTCTTTGGGATAGTACCGCGTGCTCACCCGAGCACGAAACTATTAGAAAATGTCGAAATACTGTTGTTTTGTTGAAATTCTGCACTAAAAATCTCTTATACCCGTCAAAAACATGAACTTTGCGTGTCAAATGTCGAAAACTTATCAGATGTCCATGCCTCCCCGCAAGCTCATATTTTCAAAATAGCGGTAAATTATGGAAACAATACAAATTCGTGCAAAATTTCTTTTGTGTGTCGAAGCCTAAAGGCCCCACTAATAATATAAACATATTTACCTGGATGTATTTATCGACACAAGTGTAACAAATCAATCGTAAACAGAGTTGATTAAAAACTTCCGTGGTGTTAAATTTCGATTTGTTGTCGCAGAAAGTTAACATCACGTGTTCACAGCTTAAGTGCTTATTAGAAAGTGAGCTTAGTAAAAGACGAGCCGATTGCAGTTTGTTGCAGCTTTCAACCTGTCCTAGGGAAAAAAATATCGCCCTTGTCCATGCTCCCGCGTTGTCGGTTATACCCCACCTTCCCCTACTATTGTACATATGGATTTTACAGGATTTCTGGAATCGATGGAATCGAGTACATATAGTAGCTTATCTGCGAGAATTGCAGTTTACAGCCATAGTTGATCTCTATTAGTTGATTCAGTTCCTTGAACTTTTTGGACATAATTTATTGATCAGGTTTTTGTAGGGATTGCAGCAAAATTTTAGAATTAAAGATTTAGGAATTAATATGCGCACAATCTCTTTCGGAACTTGACAGCAATGTGTTGGGAACACCCTTTAGTCAGACGTATATGAGAAACATATCTCTTGTACCAATACACGGTGAGCCTGTCGCTAATCATGGCATTGAGGGAGCTAAGAAAAACCAACAGAGCCATCGTCAAACAAATACGACGTATACCCACAGCACAGAAATGGCATCTATAGAAATATAACTTCTGTGCATTCTCCTGGAGCTAGGGGTCCGGAAAGGCAGAGACGTGTGTTTTCAAGCAGAAACACGTACAAGAAATCATGAAATGTTGCCGCCATCATACCGAAAATTGTACGGGCAACGTGCAAGCAATCAAAGCGCACAGCACCAAGACTCGACTCAACCCGACTACGGGCGGCGCCGACTACAGCTCCACTGTTCTTCACGTCTGATTTTTACTGCACACGTGTGGTGATGTGACGCGGACAGGATTGCGACTGCCTACTGACAACACCAACCAGCCGAGCTTAGGCCGGAAGCATAGTTGGCGCAGACGTGCCAAGCCGGCGCGGCAGAAGCTCCTTTTTGCTGTTTAAGCAGGCATGCAAATGTCACATGCATACTCGCAGAAGAAGATTGGCGGCAGCGGGTGGACGTGGGGAGTGGGCGTGATAAGCACTCTCGGTTATCAACCTGGGCATGCACACTTTTGGGCTCGCCCCTCGACTGCTACTGCTTCTGCCTCCCGACAGCCACGGCCTTGCATAAATGATGAGGTTGTCGTTGGGCTGAATTTAGTGATTTTCCCGAGCATATGGCACACTTTTCTACAAGTCCTTTACGTGAGCAGAAGGGATTTTTGTTTATGGCTATTGATTCTTCCGAGCTGAGGATCGGGGATAGTTTGAAACACAGATGGGAGCTGATTTGTGTCAGTAGGAAGTTTAAGGGAAACCTACAAATTGTTGCTGACCTTCGGCGGGAGAACAGCAACGCAGAGCCCCGTTGTTTTTCATTGATTTGAATGGGGACAGGACAAAGCCGAGCCCCAATTGGATCGGACTAGAATTTCCAATTTACACTTGAGTCTGGGGGTGGCATTTCCTTACTTCTTCCGATCAAAAATTCATGCTGCACTCTCACGTCGGGGAGATGTCGTTTACTTGCCTAGTTTACGCACACTCTCCGGCCCTGCCCGAGGTTGGTCTGTGGGTAATTTACAATTACCACACGCACAGACAATTTATTTTCCAACGCCAACAAATAAGCTGCTCCCTCCCGGACTCACTCCCAGGTGTATTGCAAATCAAAAAATCGGGCAGAGCTGGGCAGAGAGCACAAACCCAGGCAATCAGTTAAATGTTTGTTGAACTCGCCAGCCTCAAGGTCCTTAAGTTCTCGAGAACCAAAGACTTGAGGAGTCCCATGAGCTTTGCTGTGTTTGCAGCCTCTGCTCCGCCGAAAATTGAGTTTTTTCCGGAGCCCCATAGTAAAGAAAAACCGCAGAACCAAAGAATAAAAAACCAAAGGAACAACGTACAGCAGTGTTGCAGGAGAGAACGATGAAGCGCCAACTTGAAAAATCGCCTGTCGGGGTGACAGGAGCAACAGAAACAGCAGCAGCAGCGGAGGGGCGCTCTCACGCGCAGACGTAGTGATTTGGCTTTAAAAAGCAAGGAAATGCCATAGCAGCATGTACGGAAGGAGCGAGGTAAGCTGCCACGTAATGAAACTGACAATTTAACTCACAGCCAGTCAGTTGTTTTGGGTTTCGGTTCGCCTCGGTCCGGCCAGGTCCGGGTGGTTGCGTGCGTGCTGAAAAATCGTGTTATCGATTTAATGTGTGCGAAGGGCTTGATTCAAAAAGGGTCGGGTGCTTGCTTTTCTATTGCCTTTGCCGTTGCCGTTGCCGTTGCCGTTGACGTTGCCTTTGCCGTTGGCTTTTATCGTCCGCCTCTGTCATTGCGACTGTCTGACGATTTCGTGTTTGCTAGTCCTGCCTTTTGACGGCATTCTCCGCTCCTGTACTGCGGCGCCCATGCTGCCGAGAGACATTTGATTAATTTGCAGCAGTTTTCAATTTGAAATTGCTTTAGTTTCCTGCAGATTTTTCCAGTTTTCAGTGCGTACAAATTGACAGCACTTTAGACGCAGGGCTGTCCCTCCCTTTTGGCCCTTCTTAAGTCGTTGCCCGAAACTGAAAATGTGAACACGGATGGATGGTGTGTGGGCTACGGGCTGGCTGCGTATGAGAATGGTTGAAAGCTTCTTATGGAATGTTAAGTGATTTTTTATTGAATTTTTAAGCCCCACTTAGGCGTTGTCACTGAAAGTATCGAGCTGTGAGTCGGGAACCTTTTGCCAAAGGAATCCATACCGTACCCCAGCTCCATCCTGTTTGCTATGCAGCTTTCTTAGTAAATGAATAACCATTCCCCATCTCTCGCGGCTCAACTTTACGTTTATGCAACATTATGGCCCTAAGCCCTTGGACGAGAGTGGCTGGCGGATGAATGTTGCCATATAATGGAGGTAGAGAACCGATAATACCCAATTGTGTGTATGTGATTCACTATACTTTGGCTTTTGTGGCGTAAAGAGGGCAGCCTACAGGGTTTACAGTAATCGCGCAAATAAAAATGCAAACAAAGCAGCCTGCCGCAATGATCAAATTTTACGCGCTTTTTAAACCAAACAAAGGACATTCCGTGAATGCCACATCAAGCACAGCCGCCGCACAAATACGCACCCACACTGCGCTGCAGCTTCCCGATGCACGCATGCATACTAATTATGGGTGAGGAGCGCCCGTTTAAGCAAATATAAACAAAATGTAAATGACAATAAACAACGGCGTCGAGGCGAAATGGGTGGAACGGGGTGGTACCGAAGGATGTGAATGATGCTGATGCATCTGTCTGAAAGGATGTGGAACGTGCTCGGGCCCAGAACTCTTCCCGGCCCATTGTGCAAGACTAGCAACCATGATCCGAGCCCGGAAAACTTGATGGGCTGCTGCTTCGACAGCTTATCGCTTTGCCTCCCATTGAGCGATGTGGCAAGCAACGATTTTATGTTTGCACTTAATTTAAGTACGTAACTGCCGCATTGTGATGACTATTATAAAATTACAATCTACAGCTGCCCCATAACCACAGCTCAGACAGAACCTGAAATTGAATTCGAAGACGCACTGCCAGCGAAGGCATGTATTCACTTTTTCAGGACGGCAGATGGGCTAATCAATTGTTGTCAATAATTGCCACTTGCATTGAATGGAGTCGAATATTACATTTTGGACAGTAGCTGCCAGCGAAATGAGTGACAGGGTTGCATGGAGCGGGTCATCGAGCTAATTGCAGGTGCGAATGTGTCGCAATATGCATTGCATGCCCCGTCAAGCACGCCATTCGGAGGGGGGCGCGGAGCCATTCCCTTTGTTTGATGCTTAATTTAGATATTTCTGCATAAATTACGGTGCGTAGAAATGATTTCAAAATGGTTGTGATGGTTGTTTTGCGGTCTATTTTCACGGGAACTATTTTATAATTTGGGGTTTGAGGCCAATTTAACCAATCCCGCACACAAGCTATCCGGCATTCAGCATTTGGCAGTTTGCAGTCGGGAACCGGCTTGGGGCAGGACAGGGGCGGCGCTTGCCGCGCCAAACTCCTTCCAGACAATTTACCAAAAACGACGTCTGCCCTGCTGCTGTCTAATGTGCATTTCGTTTGCGCCCGGCTATCTCCCAGCTACCATCGCGTTCCCGTAACCCGCTGCTCGGCTTTTTCAACCAACTGACACTTCACACGCCCGACGATTTTTGATTTGGCAGCTCGTTTGGCAAAATGCACCAAATACTGCAGCAGCGCAAAGAACAACACGGCCCAGCCGGGCCACGGCGCTTGCTTTGCACATTTGCTGGTGATTTTATGCATATTTCATGGCATACTATTGTGCACTATTAGAAGATCCGAAGCAATCCCCGCTCAGTTCTCAGTGCTCACAGCTCACTGCTCACTCTACTGCACCAGTGGCGAAGGCTTTCATTGGCATCCAAATACAGGCATTGCTGCGACGACAACATCGTCATTATTATCGAAACTTTGAAGTATTTCAAACTCCATTACCATAGCCCAACTTGGAATTGCAATCAAATGACACTAAACTTGCGTGACGAAAGGGAATGGGCCTGGTCTGGTGGTGGTTTGCGCAGTCTTGCTGGTGGCCCAAATTGAGTTAGTCAATTAGAAACTGTGTGTCTGCATTAAAATTGTTATCTTTCGCTTAAACTCATCCTTTGGGCATTTCAAAACTTTGGCCTATTACCGATTCCCACATGCCATATTCAAATGCAGTCGCTTCTAAAACGCATTTTATCTGTTTAAAATGTCATGGCCGCAAAAGCCACTCCGAAAATACACAGAACCATAACCCAGTTAAAGCAGCAAAAGCTTTCCAAGAGATAGAGGCCAAATTCTCTTGGCTTTTGCTTGCCATGGATGTCTTCGCCAGCTTAGGCTACTTTGCATTGTAGGTGCAGCTAAAAAAAAAAACAAATTTAAAGTGTTTTTCATATTCAGCAGCCGCTGGACTTGGAACCCTCATTAGAACCTACTATATTCTTCGAAATCCCTAGCATATATTACTACGCTTGTTGGTGAAAATCCGCTTCCGCTTTTTCGCATACTGTCAAGTTTTTGAGACAAACAATGAGAATCTGCACACTTGATTTGTAGCTTGATTTGGGCACATTGGACGTGATGAGCAGAAGATGACTTTTTGACAACAGATTTTCGGTGTTTTAGCATTTAAAATGAGAGCCCCAAAAAAATGTACATACACCCTGCGGCATTGCAAAGGCTTTAAAATGAGTATCTCGCTTTTTCAAACAGCCCTGGGACAATCATCCAGGTATGAAATTTAACTATTTGCGCACTTTCAACTAATTAAAATTATGGAAAATATAATAATTATTATAATGACGACTGCACCACGCCAGCTCTGCCCTGACTGTCCTATAATCGGCTCAATAAATTACAGCAATAAAGCAGCACGGAAATGAGGCGAAAAATGGCAAAGCACTCCTTTTGGACACTTTGGCCCAATTATGTCGGTTATCCACAAAGAATGGAAATCGAATTTCCATTTTTTCCCATTGCCGAACAATTATTTTGAACAACGATGTTTATAATCAATTAAATATTGACTTTTTGCTATTGCAGCATTGAATTATATGCATGCACATACCGGCCAATGATTTGCTCTCACCAGGAGATTTGCCGCTCCTGCTGCTGCCGCTGCTGCTGCTGCTGCAGTGCAGAGCACTTAATGCAATTTGCATTCCGGTGTTTTTGTGTTTGCATTCTACATAGAAGCCAATAGCCCCTGTCGGCCCCTAGCCTACGGCATCCAGGCCAGCCCCGGAATCTGTGCGTCTCCTGTACAAATTTCAATTTGGCTTGCGAAATTCTGCATTTTGCAGCTGTCAAGAAAATTATTGTCTGTCGGACTAAGTCCCTGATATGTTGTTGCCTTAATTAAATAACAACAAAAAGAAAACGACTGTTCGGGGTTGCATTTTCAGTTTTGTAAAATATGTATATTTCTTGTGTACTCTGTCTCTTGTTAAAGTGTTAATTTTATTGACATGTGACAGCCAAACAAACAATTTGTTTGCCTCCCGGCCAAATTGCTCGTTGGTCAGAGTTGATTGTGGTCGCACTGGATGGTTTAAAACGAATTTAATAAATGAGAGACCGGACCGGACCGAGGGATGTTAGCCCCAGAAAATAGTCTTATTTCGGCAGGTAGTGAAACTAAATGGGTTCAACCAAAATAAACTGAAAAAGAAAACATTAATCAGCGTTAAAAGTCGCATTAGCAGTAAACAAAATGGGAGCGCCAGCGGAAGGAACAGGACGGGCCCGACCAGCCCTGGGGAAGGGTCTGGGGGCCTAACCGAACCGAACTCAACAGGACGGAACCGATGCCAAAGAGCAATTCAGGTGGGGGGTGGGAAGCATCGAGAAGCACACAACGTAAAAGTCAGGGAAAACGAAAGCAGGGGAAATCCAACGCGGGGCACGCGATGGTGGCAAAATGAGTGACTGGCAGTGGAAATCATTAAAAAGTCGTAAAAATCAAGCCAATGGTAAACAAGCAGCACAAAGAGGAAGCCGAAAATGGGCGGCAGTCGCAGGATGTGGAAAATAGAAAAGTCAGATGGGAGGGGCGGCAACCGAAATACGCACTCTTTATAATTAGAATTTAATCAAGCGCAAATCGCAAACGTTCACAATTTTCCTGAGAGGGGTGGACGAGGAAGACGAGGCGAAGGGGTTGCCCATGGTGAGCTCTTTCAGACAGGAGCTGGGCGGAAGAGCAGCTATTGTTTAAAGTGTAATTAAAAGCGTCGTGGAAACCTTTTAGTGTGCAATGAATGCCGGACAGAGGTGATGATATTAAATTTCCTCCCAAAAACGCTCGAGCAGCAGAAGGAAGCAAAAAGTTTCCAAGTTTCTTTTAGGCATGGCTTAAAAATAAAACTCCATTAGACCCCGAACCGACTAACCTTTGCTGACCTTTGCCAATTGATGGAGCGGACGCCGGCAAATGGGCAGGGAAAGGCACGACCCGCCTGAATGGGTCGAGCTTTGCATGAGTCATCTAACAAATGGTGGTTTGGGTCGGCTCCGGGACGTTCAATATTTGCCAATCACAGCATATACTATACTAGAATGGGTCAAAACCGAAATTCTGATGATGCTGCGCAGGAACCACAATCGGGCAATCTATCAACACGCTCGCAAACTGCTGCCTTATACATAGCTTTTATTATAGCCCACACAGATTCGCTACACAAGAGCGGCAAATCCTGCAACGTTAAGTTATCCGAAAATAGCAGTTAACTCCCAAACTTTTCTGACATTGTAATTACTGCTACAACAAAACCATGGAGCGCTACAACTCGTTGCAAAAACGGAAGGTATAAACATATTTTAGAGTAAATGTAATTGTAAGCAGCGCCTGAGAAGCCACGCAATAGGAAAGGAATCTTGGCACTCTTTTTATGACGAATTTTAAAAGCACTTTTGCCCAAAACTAAATCAAATGTGTTACCCAAGCACGAACCAACAAAAACGCTTCCCCGACAAACCTTTAAATGTCTTCAAAATCGGGTTGGGCGAATTGGCATCGGCGCTCGACATAATCATTCAACCCCGCATAGTCCACCTCATTGATATGCAGCCTGCCAAACGGGTCGAATATGCGGCACTTCCATGTTTATCAACGTAGAAAATCAGCAAACTGTCGACTGCGAAATATCTTCATAAATACCCAGCACACAGCAAAAAGCCCTTTCCCGCGCCGGAGCAGTCCAACAAGTCATTCATTCGGTGATTCACAGAGCAGTTAACCCTTTGCCCAAGTCGTTGAAAAAATTGAACTTGGCGCATCGAAGGGCTCCACAGGCTCGTTGGAACGAGGCTCTTTCTATTGCCTTGCCCTGGCATTTTTCAATGCCCAGCTCCAGACTGACACGCCTCCTCCCACCGCCCACCTCCCATCGTCCTGCACTTAAACAATCTATTAAATGTTGTCATTGTGCTTGCTCTTTAGACAGTAACATATAAAACGAACAAAAGAAGTTGCACAACAAAGACAAAAAACTCTGCAATGATTAAAAACAGTAGTTCCCAGCTCCGCACCTGTCGCTTCGCCCCATTTTTTATGGCACACACTTCATCGCTCGTTCGTTTTTTGCCAGTAAATGCCTTCGGCCATCGTTGGGACAACTCACGCTGCAGTCGATGAAGCCTGCTGAGCGTTAATGGATTCGTGAACTGGACAAAAGTTTATTGAACTAAGCCGCCAAATAATGGTGTTGGTATAAATTTGTATGCGCTAGAAAAAGCTCCCTCGCAAAACAGCAAACCCAACTCAAGCGCGGCTCCATCAAAGTCACATCTTAGACTAATCGTTTTCTGATTTCCCACGTAGCCCCAAAAGGTCCGTCTGAATTAGAATGAAACCCTTTTGCTACCCCCATATAGCGCGCTTCTTGTTGCTTAATAAACGCCTTTCCACCGCCCCAGAATAAACGACGTCGCCGACCTTTGGCAGCGGCGACGAACGACCCTTTTCGACTTAGTTACTTTGAATAATGTCATTTTAATTACCGCAGCACTCAAGCCACAAGAAAACGTGCAAAGAAATAAATAGCATGCCTAAAAAATTCATTTTAATTAAACTTGCTTAAAAAAAAGCTACTATAATGTGGAAAAATGCGCCCTAATTACCTTTGTTTTTGGTTTGGGAAGCCAGATTCCACTGGAACTGAATCTGAAAATAAAATTGAAATAACTCCAACTGGAGCGCGGGAAAGATTTATTGCCACAAAATACGGAAGCACTCGACTAATTTGGCATTTTGTATACTCTTTCAAGGGGTATTTTTATTGCTGGCAAATACCTGTGTACCTTAATTTAGAAGTTAGATTCCTGAGGAAGAGCCCTTCGCATTATATGATTTTTGTATGTTGAAGAGTATACAGATTCGCCTTTAGCCCTGAATTTTCTTTCTCCGTCCTCGAAAGGACCACCCTTCGTCTCAGCTGTCGTCGGTTTGATTTTCCGGTTTCCCTGGATCTGCTCTAATTATACAAAGATAACAACAAGCGCTCTTGTCTTTTTACCACCTCGCACTCAGACCATCCCGCAATCCAATCAGCCGCTAATCCGGCATTGCAGCCTCTGATTAAAAGCCAATTTTTTCCACCAAGCTACGAGCCCACAAAAATATGCTACATAAAATGTGTACTAAGCTTAGGCGGATGACTAATTGGCTGCCATTTGGACAGAGAGAGGGCCATTTGGGAGGTGAACGCTTTCTAATTTAATTGAATTGATTTAGTGGATTTTCGTGAGCATTTGACGGGAGCCCCCGCTCAAGTGCGTATTTGACAGCCACTAACATGGCTGACGTCAGGTCTGGCAATTACATTTAACTCAGGTTAGCATCAGGTTGTGCCATTAGTGGGTGTTTCCAAGGCAAAGCATGGTTTGAAAGCTTGCATGGTGGATTTCACAAGCAATCGCATTTTTCGTTTTCAATCAACTTCCGGCCTCAATCGACAACTCTTCGAAATAGCCAAATTGTTCAACTGCATCGTTCAAATTTGAAATTAATGCAATATATCTATGCGCGATGCATCGCGCAATAGGCTAGTATACCAGTTGGCATAAGTGCTAAACAGTGATCGGGTAGCACAGCTTTGCCGCCGCAAATAATTTTTGTTGCATAACGAAAATTTTCAAAATTGTCTGCCCCGACCGTCCACCAAAGCTCCCTCCATTCTCGCCAAAGCTCCTGGCATAAATTCATTGATGTATGCGGTTGCACATGCCCCTTCTCCGACGTCGCCTCGCGGCTATCATTGAGACTTCATTTCCGGCAGGAGCTACTTCACCCTACTACATTGCTGTTTTTGACAATTTTCATGTTTCAATTTTTCATAAAATGCAGGAGCAACATTTGCCCGTTCGCTTGACGGACACAAAATTATTTATTGGCAATGCAGGTGGGCATAACAGCATTGCATTACCTTCCCCACCAGCAGCTCGCGGTGATTTCACATGCCGAAGGGGAGACGCAAATGCGAAATTCCGATCGGATTTATGCATTCAAATAGTCTATGCTGTTTATCGCTGTGTAATGGGTTCAATTTTAATCGATTTTGGGGACCGAAGAATGCGCGTGCAGCCCAACCATCGATAGGGTCGGCTTTCAAGCCCCCGTCTCCCACCTTCCAGGCGGGAAAGTGGCAAGCGGGTGGCGAGCAGGGCAGCAAATTCAGCTCGCCCTGACCGAGTTTTCCCGATGTGTTGGCCGCAAATACTCACAGAGGACGACTGTGAGCACAACACAACTAGAACGCAGAATTACGCGAAACCAGTTGTCGGGGGTTTGAACGGGGCGAGGCAACTGTGCGTTAATGACAGAATAAAACGAAATCCAAACATAAATTACCCGCTTATCAATTTCATTTATCTTTCGGATTTCGCTTTGCTCTCTGCGAGAGTTGCGTTTCATTTCCTTTATATTTTGATGGTTTTGTAATTGAGTAATAAACTTTGGTATCGTTTCGTTAAGTATCCCTCTGCCAAGGCTGCCCGAGGTTTGGCCAATTTACCAATAAATTTCGCAACTTCTTAGAGCTCTGGAACTGCGGTAATGGCCGTGCCTTTCCGCAATAAGCGTTAAAAGTTTTGACCCGAAAAACGTTTCACTGGCGTTTATTATCGCCGATGCCCCAATAAGGGATATAAATTGTGATATTAGCAAATCTTCTCCGGACTACTATTTTCGGATTTTCCAATTATTGCAACGGGGAACGCAGCTAGCTGAGCATCTTGACGCGTCAAGTGCCGTTGCCATAGAATGATATATTTGTTTGATATATTGTTTTCTCAATCCCTCGCTCAGCGGGCTCACATTTCCATAGACATACGTTTGAAATGAACGAATAAATCTGGAAAAGCAGACCCAGCCTCCATAAAATGAATTTCACTCGAGGCTCCAGCCCTGATAGCCGAAAATTTCCGGCCATCAGATGAACAAACAGAAAAATTGTCGGCCATTGTCAGCCGATTGCGGTGGATGGAGAATGTCGTTTGGCGCGGCCGATGTCATTGCCGCCGCCGTAATGCGCCTAGAATGACATATAATAAATTTTTATTTGCTGCTTTATTAAATTTTATTTGCCTTCGGTGGGGAGTGCAAAACTATACCGTCATCTATTCCGCTGTCTGTCTGTCAATCGTCTGACGGTGGCGAAACCCCAGCCCCCCTGGCTACCAGCCAAGTGGACCGGCGATGGGTGGCGATGGCTTTTCGCAAAAAAGGCCAAATTCATCAATTACTTAACATAATTACTTTTGGCTCTTGGATTATGCATACACACGCTGATACTATAAGTCGCAAACACACAAGAGGGGAGGGGACGGTGCAGCCTGCGCTGCGTCTGGCCAGAAACAACATAAATACGTAATATAATAAATTGTTGCCATTCGGCGGAAAACGGCATCTGCTGGGCCAAAGGCCCCACTCCCAGGTTGACCCTACCCTGCAGCAGTCGGGCCTTCTGCCACATTTTTGGGGCCCACAAACAGGTCCCCAAACCAGGAGTGGCAGCCGCCTGCGCCCGGCATCTGAGCCCTGGTACCACTGCTTCGCCAAACCATGTTTGGCCCGTCCGGCATCCACAACTCCATACATGCAATTACCAGTAGCCCTGATGAAATTAACAGCGCCGGTTGCGCGCCGGGGGTGACGGCTAAGAAAGAAAGCCCTTTCAAAGGGAGTAATTCCGTAGCTTCCATGGACAATTTGAACAGACTGTTTACCATTTTAATGGCTTTTAAAGTGCATTTCACAATTTTTGTACCCGGGTTTTAAAAAGATCAAGGGCATATTGAATTTGTACGAATGTATGTAACAGGGAGGAAGTAGCTTTCCCACCTCATAAAGTATACATATTCTTGATCATCATCAACAGCTTCTCCTCCGCAATGTTCATTCATCTTCCAAAAATAAGGTGGAAACTAAGAACCGGGTGTTCATAAACGAGACACTCAACTATAATCGTTCTTACTTCCCACACATATGATCAAGAAACGAGCTCACATTTTGGATGAATTGATAATGTGTTATTTTGCTTGGATTAAGAAGTATAAAGAAGCCGGATTCGCCAAGTTTGCATAAGATTTTCGCAATGTGACGTTCATGAATTGCCAATATAATGTTTTTCCAAGTTTTGGCATAGCCGATTTCAATTTACATTGAAAAACCTTTACATCGCGAATCGATATTCAAAATTAGTGCTGTGGATATTAATATTAATTTATGCGAACACTTTGTGCCGAAACCCTCACTGAAGGGGGAATAAATGTGGCATTTTATGGGCGGCTAAAAGTGCCATAATTTTACTGTTTGTCAGTTAATAATTTTACATTATTTTATTGGAGCCCATAACCCTGTGGTTACCGGCTCAACGGCTATTCAAATCGCTATCAACTTTACTTCTGACCACAATTAAGGGAGTTCAGAGGTTAGACCGCTGAACGTTTTCCATCGGTCTAAAAAAGTCAAATTGCTATATAATCAATTCGCCTGACAATTAGAGCTGCAAATAGAAAAAAATTCCAGCCTGCCTGCACATTTTTGTGTTGCCATTGCTCATATTTAATGACAATTTTAGCATAGGTACAATTTAAACAATTAAATAGCATGAAAGGCGCACTGCAACCACTCATAAATAATGGCAATTTAGTTTAAAACAAGGAAAACGGGGAAAATGACTTTTATTGGGAATAACATTAAAGCAATATTAATTGACACGCCGAAGCCCGGGGAAATGTTAATGACAGTTTTAATCACACATAATCTAATTATTTACGATGGGTATGAGTAAGATTCACCTTATTCCCAGCCAATTGTTGCGAGGGTCGTTTTAGGTTTGGGGACCTTCCACTGTTAACAATGTGCAGGTATTTGCAATGCCACTAGACAGTGGAAATTGGCCATTTCACAGGCGCTGGCGGTGATTCGCCAAGTTTTTCTGATCCGTCCCGACGGGCGCAACCCAACAGCGGCCGCCGCCGGGTTAACTTTATTAAATGTAATGGCAATGCAATTTTTTAGTGCGATTTTTGTTGGGGCGCCAATTATGAGTGGAAAAAGCGCAATGCGCCTCTGCCACTGCTACTGGCGCTCTGCTGCGTTGTTATGTTGTTATTTTATGCAGGTATTGCAGTCACAAGCCTGAGAGCAAATAAAATATGCAGCGGAACAGGCCATGGTTCATTAAGTATGCGCCATGTGGCCGGCCAAACAGACGAGTGCGCTCGAAAGAATGCAATTGAATTTAAATATTGCAAGTGCTTGACCAGGGACAGCGGGCTGGGGGGTGGAGGGTGGAGGTGAACAGACCAACTAGCGAGATGGGGCCCGCTCCAATGTTTTCGGCAGCTGTGTGCGTTAATTAACACAAACTTTATTACAAAATGTCTGCCGCTGCACACTTTAATGGCCGCACATTTGGCCTCCACCGACCCAGCACACAGCACAGCTCGGTCCGCTCCCTCCTGTGTATATCAACATAATGAAATTATAAGCGGTTTGATTTTAATATAAATTACTTTTTATGAGACAATAATTGATGTTCGCAGGCCGCTGACGGCTGACGCATAACGATTAAATGCCAACCCAGCACATGACGAGCTCCAATGCGTTGCTGCCCGCGGTCTTCCACAAGCTCAGCTTTTAAATCTTCGCCGCGTTGTTACAGCGGTACCCAGTCTGAAGGATTATACTCCTCGCTCGCTTTAAGCCTGCAATCGTCTTGTCCAATCTAAAATAACTTAATTTGCGAGTTCTGTTTCGGATGGAGCTCTGGATACGGGCTCTGGCGGGAATCGGCACTGATAGGACTGACAATGATTATTGACTATAAACCGAACTGCCACCTGAAAGCTGGGGGAGAATACGAGCATACGTACATAGCATACACATTGCAGTACAGAAAAAAGGCGATGGTAAAACAGCGCTGGCAGTAATTTAAATTAAAGGCATTAAAATGATAAAGGTGAAAAGAGAGTGCAAAATAAAAAAACGTAAAACCAAACCAAAATCCAAACGTGGAAATAAACAATATCGAAAAAAATTCGCAATAAATATGGCTACGCTTTACAGTTCATTAAATCGAAAATAAAAGGCAGCCCGTCATTTATTTTACCGCTCTCCCTGGCACCAATAACCAAAAACAAACAAATAAATTTAAATGCGTAATTAAAATATTCTTTTTTTTCCCGCACATTTATTGCCCTGAACTTAATGCTGGCTTAATCGCAATTATTGTTATTAGTTTGCCGTAAGCGGCCCCCGAGCGACCTCGACCTCCAACTCCGCCCGCGAACATTATGCAAGCATATCAGACTAATTAAGTTTAAGCCCGGAAATGCCGAGCTGCACTCGGTGCGAATCTTCCCGAGTATTTAACGGAAATTTACACGCATCGTAATTATAAGCGGACAGAGGGCCCAAGCTCGGGTCGGGTCGTGTCGGGATATGGGAAGTGCAGGTGGAACAGGCGCTAGTGTCACGTAGCAAAGTGCGGTACTCTTCGCACAACTCACCGTTCGGAGGGACGACGTCTAACGTTTTAATTGGTCTAAAAATTGCACGTCAAGGTAGATAAATTTTTATTTGAAAAAGTTTATTAAGCATTTGCATAGCTCAAGCGCTTCACGGCGCTCACCCCCGCGAGCGCCGCCAGCAGCGCCCCCTCGAAATCGTCCCTTGTGTGCATTTGTGTGACTTCGTTCTAGCCATTGGCGTTTTTATTGCAAACTTTTCCACAGTTGCCTTTTGGCACTGCCATTTTTGTCGCTCCCAATGGCCCCTCCTCCGGACTTGTTATCTTTCTGTTTGCGCAAATTTTTGTTATTGAAAAAGTTTCACGTTTTTGTAGGAATTATATGCGAAACTTTTGCTTTGTAATTACATGCAGACATTCAAATAAAAACACAGCGCTCGCCCGGCCAGCGCCTGGTCAGCGGACGCAAAAAGTCCGGCTCCTGCGCCTAGGGCTATGCAATGTCGTTACGTGTCCAATTACATGTGGCAACGCTGATTGGCAACACACAACCGCGACCAGCAGTGGTGGAAGGAAGGATTTCAAATTTCAACCTTCAACCTTCAACCGCCGGCTCAGAATTTAAGCTGAAACAATATTTGCGCAGGACAAGCGAGTAAAACAGGCACGAGCCCCGGCTACCTTACACTATTAAGCAGGGCATTAAACGACTAACCGTAAACAAACTCTCCCATCTGCATCCCGTGCCCAGCACCGCCTATCCAACACCCTGCCCCCACCGCACAAACTCCTTCGACAAACAAAGGCGAACGCTTGTGAAATCTTATTTATGCTGAGAAAACTGAAACTGTTATCAAATAATTTATTCGTCTCACCTGCAACAACAAATTAAGTTTTGTTTTCCTGCCCGCACCACCCCGGGCGCGAAGAGGAGGAGGCGGCAGAAACTGAATAAAGGAAAGCACAGCAGCAGTGGCGGCGAAAAGTCCGAACAAAGGCGCATAATCCACGTGCCTCGCCACTTTCAACTCATTAACTGCCCGCCCGGGCCATTAAGAGACTTATTTTCACACTTGCATAAACTCATTTAGAGGGAGAACTGCGGCAGCATCCTTGCGTAGAGCTGGCGCACCGCGTCTCATCCTTCGGCTCCGGCCACCCCTGCAGTCGTGGGGGAGCTGATCTGAAGAAGTCGCCACCTTATCATACGGCACGTTGGCTGCCGGCGCATCGTGACACAAAATTAATGCCCAACCGACAATTTTAATCGGCAACAGTTCTCGTCTTGAGTTATAGCACCGGGAGCACCGGGACGAATCCCGCCCGCCGGAACCTGTAGTCTAATGGCCCTGTAGCCGAAGGCCCTTCCCTTACCTTGCGCCAAACTTTGCTGCAAAGATTTTACCAACTTTTCGGAGGGCAGAAAAAGGCGGGGAGACGGCTGAGCTGGGAGAGCCAGCCGGATGCGTATATTTAAAACTTATTAAATTGCTATAATTTATACGACTTATCTTACCCCAGGGTTGCTTAAGCAGGAAAAAACCCGCTGCACAGGCAAAGGCGAGACACACAGGCAAGGCAATTAATTTACATGCAAATCGTGCCGAAAGTTCAGTGCCCACTCCACGCGAATGACATTCATTCGAGACGGCTTCAAGGCGGCTCAGCGCCGGTGTAGCGGGAATCCGAAATGCGGATACGGATGCGGCCTTAAAGCCAGGACCAACTCAACCAGCATCCTTCGCACTCGCACACACCCTTGATTAGAGCCCGAAGAGATGCTCAGGTCGCCCGCTGTGCACCGCCTGCTTGAAACAATATGGTGCCCGGGATACGACCCTTTTGGGGCTCTTCAGGAACGGCGACAGGTTGCTGAATCGTTAGAGAACACAGCCCCTTCTGTGCCCCGACCAAGACTTTTATTTCCCGGCCGCTGTGCTTTCAGTCTGTCTTTGCGCGCCGAACAAATTGCAGAGTTTCCGTGTTGATTTATCGTTTAACAAAGGCATCGGTGGCAACAGTAAAAAAATAACAGAACATTCGCAAGCTAACGAGGCGGCTACATAAAATATTTAGTAATGAGTTTAAAGTTTTAAATGGAATTTTTGATTACAAGAAGCCGCGCAAGTGGCAAATGGCACGAATGACTTTGGAAATTCCCAGGGAGGACAAAAAGAACTTGATATATGTACTCTATCGCCATTTGCCGGCCCCTTACGGCTGTACTTACGGGCGTATGAAATGCCGGCTGCCTAGACGTCCGCGGTCGGAACCGCCAGTCGTTCTGCATTTCGTTCGCCACAATAACCCTGCCATGAATAAGGAATTAAAAAATTAGTCAAAATGCAAGTTTAAAATTTTCGCTGTTTCCTTGCTGGGAATTCAAGCCTCCTTCGCCAGCTACTCCGTTATTCTTCACCCCAAAACGTACATCTCACCTTCAAGGGCCACAATTCCTCGAATTTGAAGAAAAATCCATGGAAATTCAAACACATAAAGTAAAATCCTTTGCCTACAGTCGTATGTAAATCTTTGTCCCGCACTGAGTATACCTTATTTTCAATTTAGACAAATCGCCCGGTACGCGAGACCCTTAAACGCTTTAAAATCAACATCAATGACGACGACAAGGGCAATAAAACCGACCCAAAAATTGCTTCCTGTGCACATAAAGCCCATCTCCATATAGCAGGCCGCTCTGCACAGCCAAACAACCAAAGCACGATACACACGTATAGTGGAGCAAGTGCTGAGCGTCGCAAACAAACGCGGTAAAAGTAAACGAAACACTTTTCCACCCCACCATCCGGTCCCACGCCCCACCGAGCCTACCGGCCCAGCCCACTTAATACTTAAATACAAACGTGTAAATTATGCGATTTTTCCCCGGCGGCCATGTTTGTTTGCAAACTCCATTACCAACATTGCGGGAGCTTCCTCCAGCCACTTTTCTCAGCTCCCAGTTACCACCACTACCCCAATGCTTGCAGCAATCGTCGCACTGAAGCATTAAAACAAAAAAAGGAGTTAGGCTGAATACCCCTTTTATATGCGTTTATGTGTTTTTCATGTACTTTTATTTGATTGTCGCACGCTTTGGCGCTTCAGCCAAGGCCGAGGGCACCTTCCATTTTATGGCGTTGTTTTTAGGGCTTTAAATATTATCAAAAGTTTATTAACGACTACGTAAATTGGCGTTAATCAGGGCACACACTGGACTCTGCTGTACTTTAAAAATAGGTCGTTACCTCTTCTAGGGTACTAATCACAAGATTATTGCGTACACGCCATGAAGAAGAAAGGACCAATGGACATTTTATTTAACATTCGCAACACTGATAAGAGCAAATGTTGAATTTAGTCAAGTACTCTTAAATTGCTTGCAACTCACCACCTCCTTGAAGCAACACCTTGAAATAAATTTTGTACCCTCCATAAGTTTTATTTTTAATATTTTTAATTTAAAGCAGCATAAATAACATTTTTACTACATCGCTAGCCAGCTTGTTAAATCTGGTCCGCTTTGTTCGGGGGGTGGCATGAATATTTTTGCTGAGCAATATGGGAACGAGGCCATTACAGGCAGCTGCGTACGCCACATTGTTTATATTTTTATTGTGCTTCTGCTGCTAATTTTCGGGGATCTTACCACCGTAGCTAGCGATTCTGCATGGTTTTAAGGGAAATGACTTTCCCTTGGGGTTATAGATAATATAAATTGACTTTCAATAGTATAATCCAAATGTGCTTAACCTGTCTTTGGATAAGATCATGCCACGCCTAAAAGTCCAGTAATATTATGGGAAATCAAATAATTATAATGCCAATGAAGTTTTTAGGATCGGCAGGGAGTTGGTAGGACCCAAATCCATTCTTTATCTTTGTTAAATAATTCCCAACGCCCTTAATAATTGCATACCTTGTCGTATATGCCGTTAAGTTTAATGACCTCCCAGCTCTTTCCAGCCGCAAACACTTCCGAGAGGAGTCAGCCTCCTGCCATTTGAAAGCATCCAACTGCCATTAACTTATGTGAATTTATATCAGTCATTGGCCCTGCTCCGGCTACTGACTGCTATTATGCGTTCGTTAATTATTCACTCACAAATACAAGCGATGGCAATCCCGCCATTCAGCCACCCACGTCCCCAGTACCCTATCATTCCACCGCACAACAACCCGCAGACATACGAGTTCCTACACGTTTGGGTCATAAAAACTGTCCATCCACGCCCCGTTAACAAGGGGTCTGAAGTTCGTCCCGAACTCTGGCTTCGGCTCTCGCAAGTTACTCAAGTTCCTTTCTTGGACATCCCTGGACGCACCCACAAATATGCATCCCTCTGCCACATATAGAGGGATCTTGACATTAAATAAATCTAACCTTCCCTATACGCTTAGTGGGAATCTTTAATAGGTACTCATTCACACATGCACATGAATTGTAGCATAAAAAAATGACGCAGACATTATTGACGCTATCATTGCGCACACACGACGGACCAGAGGAGGATGGGGCGGGCCGTTCCAGTGCGGGTTAGCTTTAAAGGGTCGAACTATGCTCTTATGGCTGGGGATGCCCGATTGCGGCTGCTCGTTGTGCCCGAAATTACGATCTCCTCTAAAAGCTAGCATTTGGCAAAGGGAACGTACGATTTCCACACAAATTTACGCCGCATGTCGCCCCCGAGCCAGACTGTCTGTCGCAAATGGCGTAACTGAGACTGGTATTAATGGTAACATGCGTTCAGGATGCGCACCCAAACTGGCTGCCTAAATGCGAACGGGTCAAAGGATAATTGACCGTCCACCGCCGATAGCTTTGGATCTGCAACTCCAGCTACCCGATCGACACCATTCAGCATACTGTGGATTTGCATCGGGTTCGGCGACGGTGGTTTGTAGTCCCTAAAACCCAGCTCATGCGACCGTTCGTTAACACATAATCGAATTATCATCATGGCATCAAAAAATGATTTCGACTTACTCCGCCCTCTTACTCGTCATCATCATTGCCGACTAGTCATCCGGATGGCCTTGTATCCGGCTGCTCCTGGTGCTGTCACCGCTTGGTTGTCCCGCGGCGTTGCCTTTTTTCACTTCACTTCACTTTACCACGCCACACCCGCTCGAATTCAGCGTGCACAGCCACATCCGCAGACCAACCGTTTGCAAGAGCGCTATTCTCCTCATTTTTTTAACACTTCTCCAGTTGGCTTCTGTTTGCCAACGTCACTGTCGTTGGTCATTTTTCCTGCTTACTTCATCCATTCCATCTCTTTTCGCTGTCCACAGTTCGCAGTCCGTTCATTTGGTTGGATCCATTTCGTTCCGTTCCGTCTGATTTGGTTGGTTCGTTTTTTAGTCTTCTTTTCCGTTTGCCGTCTCGTTTGTTTTGGGTTATGTTAAATGTCAGTTTGTTATCCTTGTGCAAATCCTTTTATACAAATGAAATTTGCGCCAAATGGCGATAAGCAAAATTCAATAGTGTGCAAGTGGTTGGACCAAGCTCACTATCCATTGTCTACCGCTTCGTTTATGGCTGCCCATGACCAGACATGGTCTTAGAACACATCACTTCGATTTCTGCATTTCGCACGCGTTATTAACCTAATTGATTGCTAACATGAAGCTCTTTCTATGTTCTATTGCAGATATCAATAAGGGCTCACCCATCGACTTTAAGAGCGGATCGGCGGGTTCCACACCCACAAAAGAAACGCTGAAAGGCGGCTTCGACCGCAGCACACAGGGCTACATGGGTCCTGTCCTGCCCCCTCGCGCCGTTATGAACGGCATGCCATCACACCACTACTCGGCACCCATGAACTTCCGCAAGGACCTGGCCGCCCGCTGCTCCTCTCCCTGGGTGAGCGTTGCCGCTATCTCCGCCCTGATTCTGGGCGTGCTCATGCTGATCCTGCTGACCACTTTTGGTGGCCTGCACTGGACCCAGTCGGCTCCTTGCACTGTTCTAGTCGGCAATGAAGCCTCCGAGGTGACAGCTGCCAAGAGCACAAACACGGATCTAGCCAAGCTTCACAATTCGTCGACGCGATCTAAGAACGGACAAGGCATTGGACTCACGCAAGGACAATTCGGAACCGCCGGCTCAGGCGTGGGGTTGTCTGCGGCCACGGCGACGACGGCTACATCTAGCACCGGCACTGCCCAGGGCCTCCAGTCGACCTCCGCGTCAGCTGAAGCATCCTCCTCGGCGGCCACGACGTCGTCGCAGTCTTCGCTGACACCTTCAACGTCGCTCTCCTCATCTCTGGCGAATGCCAATAATGGAGGTAATTATGCACAACTTTTAATTATTTTTAAATGAGTTTTCAAAAGTTGCGCAAGGCAGCTGCAAAGTGGAACGGGGCTTGACATGGCAGGAGACTGTTCGAAGAATGCCAAGGCAAAGACTCCATGCCATTTAGAGCTTAACGCCCTCTAGCGGAGACAAAAAGTTTGTTGTTATCGTAGGTTTTTTCAGCTTTGAAGTTTTCTCACGACAGACAGACAGTCGAGCACACGGACGGACGCCAACACTGGATAGAGATTATGTGAATGTTTCTGGGAACGCCTTCCCATTTCTTTCAATTAAAGTTCGCCTCTGGATTCGTCGGACTTAAATATTTTTTTAATTGCCAATCACTGCGCGAGAGAAAAACATCTGGACGAAGTCTGTAAAAACTTGATCCGTATTTCAAGCACATAACTCTAATCACATTATATTTGGCCCAGATTTATTCAGTTAAAAACACAGTTAACAAACGGGTTTCACTATGTTGGTTTTTTTACGAAATATGTCTTATTTTTGTTTAAACATGGTCCAGCATTAATTTCTTCGATCATTGGCCCTGATTTCGATTCCAAAAGGCCACTGCACACCTCCCAAAAATACAGTAAGGGTCTGCCCTATTCCTTTTCGTTCACTTTGTTTACCTATAGGACAAAAATTATTGCCGCGGCAATTTCCTCCCGATGGGTCAGGCAATAAAGGACGACGGCATCGACGAAGTGTAAATAGGGAGGCGGATGACGATGAAATGTCTACAGATGAAACTTTTAGCGACTTAATTACAATCGATAGCCAAAACCAGCCCCTGGCTAAAGCATATTTTGCCACAACTCCGTCAAAAATGCGGCACGAAGACGAGTGGATGGGGAGATTTCTCAAAACTTTTTCTGAAATAAACGGTGTATTCAGTACACAAACTGACGATGCCTTCGGGGATGCCACCACCGATTATGCCTACGAGGACGAAGAGGTACCAGACCCGCAAAGACCCAGCATCAGTCAACAATTTGGCAAATCATTAAACAGCAATTTACGGAGCGCAGCCAAAACAGTGGTCAAGAAGAAGACAAAATATGATGAGCAGGTGGAGCAACGCATCAAGCAGATAGAGCAGGAGCTAAAGCTAGAGCTGGAACTGGATAAGGAGCGTCTTGCTGCGTCTGGCATGACAATGGAGTTGGCAACGGGCCTGGGGACCGACGCATTTGTTGCTGTTATTGATGACGATAATCAAAGTGACAGCAGCAGCTCAGGCGCAATGCCGGCGGTCCTGATGGTTTCGACGAGTGACACCGATGACATTGTTGAAATTAACACCACCCAACCACAACCAGTACCACGCTCAGTTCCTGCCTTCTCTCCCCGGTCTGCGGGGGAAAATGATTTTCAAATCAAAGAAAACGCGGACTCAAAGCCGGTGCCAGAGAAGAAGAAACCTGCTACAGATGATAATAATAATGAGCGCGATTTAGCTGACAACTATGAGTTAGAATTTACGAAGCCCGGTGTATCCACCACCCCACTACAAGGTATTAATTAAATTACACCGCCTCCGATACCAGTGTTTTAATATAGCAAGCTAAGGCCGGCTTAAGAATTTGCTTTAATGGCAATAACATATAGAATTTATTTTGAATTTAAATTTAACTGCTAATTTATGGCATTTATATTTTAAATGGATTGTAAATTTAGAAATAAAAACATAAATTTTGTTAAAGGTTCGTCACATTATTGCCGTTTCCGTTGAAATTTATTATTAATATTCTTCATAATGTTAATGTCATACGGGATTCTTAAGTCGGAACCTTGATTGCAATGCTACTCCAAAAATAACGATTTAACGTTTGGTATAAAAGGTGATGAAACTGGAAAAATGATTGAAAACCTTTTGACAATTACCACAAAAACAAATCAAAAGGAATCGGATCTAATGCTGAGCGATGCGTCGCAATTTGAGGACATTAGTATTGTTAATTTAGACCAGGCACCCGGTTCACATGAAGAGTCTATGTACAAGACCTTAAACAAAGAAAATTCAGTGCCCACGGTGCCATCTCAGATAGAAGCACGCGAGAACGAAGTAGTCAAAGATCATGAAGAATTGACCCAGCTGCCCGCTCATCTTCGACCCCTTAAACCTTACATAAGTGAGAGGGTTGATCAGCCCGGCAGGCGCTTATTTTTAAATCTGACAATTGCCACTGACGAGGGCAGCGACTCCGTCTACACCCTGCACGTAGAGGTTCCCACAGGGGGTGGCTCACACAATATCAAAGAAGTACTGACCCACGAGCAGGCGTCCGAGCCGATGGATCAGCAGGCAGAGAGTTGCATCCCGGAGCCGCCTCCCCGCATGCCAGATTGCCCCTGCAGCTGCATGTCCTTGTCGGCACCCATTTACGCCGATGACAAATTTGACATCTACTCTGCGCCTGTGGCATCCACCACGACTAGTACCGCCTCTGTGCCTTTGGAGACGGAGACCAGTTTAGGCAACCGCCCCAGCAAAGAGAACGCAAATGAAATTGGGGTTGAACATGGGAGTGGGGACGCCTCTTTGGATATTGAGAAGGAGTCAACGCTTGCCCCAAGCATCGCAACTAACCCGCCGAGCACAGAGATCGATAACCACATTGACACCTCTTTTACTGAACCCACTGTTGGTGCTGGTGGCCAACCGTTTGCATGCCCCGATGTGATGCCAGTGCTTATACTGGAAGGTGAATTGTGCACTGTGTACTTGTTTTAATCCCGCCGACTAATATAAATCTACTAAGTTCTGTACAGTTTATTAATTTGCTTCGAAATCGCCTAACATAATTGGCTCATTTTTCATTATTCCCGCATCTGTACAAATCACTTCCAATTAGATGACCTGGCATTGCATCAGTGTTTGACATTCCCATTCTTAGTCCCATTAACTAATCCTAGGAAAATATCCGTTAGGCGTGTTTGGGGGACTAGACAAGCAAATTTATGCTCGCCTATAAAACCGTCATACATCTCAATATCACAAAATATACAATATGCTATTTGCAATCTTTACTTCATAACTAACCCAAATTGTATACTTTGTGTCTCTCTGTTATCATCACAAAACATTGCAATCGCTTGGACGCCACTGCCGCATTAGGAGCTCGCACATTCCCAGCGCGCAGCTTTCCCCCTGACGGCACAACCTTCGGACAGATCACTCTCGGTCAGAAACTGACCAAGGAGATCCAGCCGTACAGCTACTGGAACATGCAATTCTACCAGTCTGAGCCGGCATACGTCAAGTTTGACTACACGATTCCGCGCGGTGCTTCGATTGGAGTGTATGGCCGCCGAAACGCCCTGCCGACGCACACGCAGTACCACTTCAAGGAGGTGCTGAGTGGATTCAGTGCAAGCACACGGTCGGCCCGGGCCGCTCACGTAAGTATCCGCACGCGAATTTCCTTCACCTGCAAGTATACTAACCAAGGTCTCTTTCATGCACCAAATCGCAACATCGCTCAAACCATTCGCATACGCAACCACTCGCTTTTTGCGATACAGCTGTCGATAACTCGGGAGGTGACACGCTATATGGAGCCAGGCCACTGGTTCATGTCACTCTACAACGACGACGGGGATGTTCAGGAACTGACCTTTTACGCGGCCGTGGCCGAAGATATGACCCAGAACTGTCCCAATGGTTGTTCCGGAAATGGACAGTGTCTGTTGGGCCACTGTCAGTGCAATCCCGGATTCGGCGGCGACGATTGCAGCGAGAGCGTTTGTCCGGTTTTGTGTTCCCAGCATGGGGAGTACACCAACGGCGAATGCATCTGCAATCCGGGCTGGAAGGGTAAAGAGTGTTCCCTTCGACACGACGAATGTGAGGTGGCTGACTGCAACGGGCACGGCCACTGTGTTAGCGGTAAATGCCAGTGCATGCGCGGATACAAGGGAAAATTTTGTGAAGCAGGTAGACATAGGATCAACGATCTCTTTCCACTTCCTAAAAAAGCACTTGCGTGTGACTGGTGGCTAACTCTTCTGCTATGCTTGGTATCTTTCACAGTGGACTGTCCGCATCCAAGCTGCTCGGGTCACGGATTCTGCGCCGACGGCACTTGCATTTGCAAAAAGGGCTGGAAGGGCCCAGATTGTGCCACTATGGACCAGGACGCGCTGCAGTGTTTACCCGACTGCTCGGGACACGGCACCTTCGACCTAGACACCCAAACGTGCACCTGCGAGGCCAAGTGGAGGGGCGACGACTGCTCAAAAGAGCTGTGTGACCTAGAATGCGGCCAGCACGGACGCTGCGAAGGGGATGCCTGCGTCTGCGACGAGGAGTGGGGAGGCGAGTACTGCAACACGCGGCTCTGCGATTCCCGTTGCAACGAGCATGGCCAGTGCAAGAACGGAACCTGCCTCTGTGTGACCGGGTGGAACGGCAAGCACTGCACCATAGAGGGCTGTCCTAACAGCTGCGCCGGTCACGGCCAATGCCGAGTAAGCGGCGAGGGACAGTGGGAGTGCCGCTGCTATGAGGGATGGGACGGACCGGACTGTGGCATTGCGCTGGAGCTGAACTGCGGTGACAGTAAGGACAACGACAAGGGTAAGTGCGAGCATATAAAAGGGACGCGCAATGGACTAATATGTATCGACTCTGTCAGATGGGCTGGTTGATTGCGAAGATCCGGAGTGCTGCGCCAGCCATGTCTGCAAGACATCCCAGCTTTGTGTTTCCGCTCCTAAGCCTATAGATGTGCTTCTGCGCAAACAACCGCCTGCCATAACAGCTTCCTTCTTTGAGCGGATGAAGTTCCTTATCGACGAAAGCAGCCTGCAAAACTACGCCAAGCTTGAAACTTTTAATGAGAGGTAGGTGTTTTTGGTCCCTAGTAGCAAGCTTAATATGGTCAAAATTTAGCTACGAGACAAATCATGACCGTACGGCTGTATACAGTTTTCCCAATTGGTATACAGACTGTGATCCTGTACAGATATTAAGAATCTAGTTGGTTGCTTTACGGTAACCATATAATATCAACTAGTTGCATAATTATTGATTATCTATGTTCAAATATTTACATTTTTTGTTTTCGTGCCCTCGTCTAAAAAAATCCTCAAAGTGAAACACTATCAAAACCACACCACATTATGAAATCTCATTGAAATCTTGTAAATAGAAAACGTCAGTGTACTTTGTTACAAAGAAACCAAGACAGAAACATTTTAAGTTAGCCGTTAATTCTGTAAGTCATAATAATCCGATAAGTTTGCCGTTAAGACTAAGTTATAGTTAAGTTAATTTCAGAAAGCGCAACACTCTGGAACTACTTAAAGTATAGTCTTACAAAAAAATGATTTAAATGATCGATAGGAGTTTCAGTGTGAGCCTTTGCTGATAGATTTTAACGACATGTACGGTTAAGGCTCCAGCAATTTTGGCCTGATCGAATCGGAGCCACGTATTAGGGCCTTTAGACGAACTAGTCAACCATGCTAATTCAATTATTTTCTCTCTGCTCTTTTTTCTCCTCCACACGCGCTCCCTAAACCCGTGTTAAATATCAAACCTGCAATCTACTAACTTACTCCTCTTTCACTCGATACTACCACCCTCAACTAACCCCGCACTATAACACACTCCACACGCGACTACCCCTACGCGTCACAAACTGCCGAATGCTTTGCATTAACAACCTAACTACCTTTAACGCTCTCGTCACTTCTTGCTCGTTCTCGTTGACCGATACTCGGTACTCGCTGTAACTAAATACCGAAATCAAAATCAATTACTAACAGCATTTTTTGGAATTATTTCAATGCAAGGTAAGCAATCGAACGGTACTGAAAAAACTAAAAATACAAATGAAACTACTTCTAAATATCATTGGTTGTTTGATACGAATACACCTTTAGTTTTATGATATTTTGTTTCTAAGAACTTTTAAACTCGGAGGACCACTACCCCACTTTATTCTTGTTTAGTTCTAGCCTAGCTAACCTTGTTTTTCCAGTAAGATCAGTTGATAGTTTTTTAGTTTAAGTTGATTTTACCTATCATATTTTTCAGCCAGAAGAAACACATTTCCTTATTTTACTTTTTCATTAAATTAATCTAAGCTATGAAAATGTCACACTACCACTCATACTTAGGTCAATATTAGGTCATACCCATGAGCCACCGAGATATAGCATAAATACCAAACTAAACATATATATTGTACAACTTGTAATACCTTTATGTGTTCAAATGAGTCTTATGTTCTGTGCGTGTGAATTTTTATGATTTGTACATTTTTATCGCTCAAGTAGATACTGATTCTCAGTTTGCTTGTTTGTGGCCTTGCCAACTTAGACCTTCCAAAACCCGCCCCTACGAGACCCAACTAATATGTATTTTTTTGTCCCACCCACAGCCGATCGGCAGTCATTAGGGGAAGAGTCGTCACCTCACTGGGCATGGGTCTCGTAGGTGTCCGAGTGTCCACAACAACGCTGCTAGAGGGCTTCACCTTGACCCGCGACGACGGATGGTTCGATCTGATGGTGAATGGCGGTGGGGCCGTAACCCTGCAATTCGGCCGTGCTCCCTTCCGTCCGCAGTCCCGCATCGTGCAAGTGCCCTGGAACGAAGTGGTGATTATCGACGTGGTAGTCATGAGCATGTCCGAGGAAAAGGGCCTGACCACGGCAGCAACGCACACTTGTTTCGCTCATGACTATGACTTGATGAAGCCCGTGGTGTTGGCCTCTTGGAAACACGGTTTCCAGGGCGCCTGCCCCGACCGCAGCGCTATCCTAGCTGAGTCGCAAGTGATACAGGAATCTCTGCAGATCCCTGGCACCGGCCTTAACCTAGTCTACCACTCATCACGCGCTGCCGGATACTTGTCCACCATAAAGCTACAGCTGACCCCCGATACAATCCCCCCGTCGTTGCACCTTATCCATCTGCGAATCACGATCGAGGGCATTTTATTCGAACGTGTCTTTGAAGCGGACCCGGGAATTAAGTTCACGTATGCATGGAACCGGCTAAACATCTACAGGCAACGGGTCTACGGCGTGACCACTGCCGTGGTAAAAGTCGGCTACCAGTACACCGATTGCACAGACATAGTGTGGGACATCCAGACCACGAAGCTTAGTGGCCACGACATGTCCATATCGGAGGTCGGGGGCTGGAACCTAGACATTCATCACCGGTACAACTTTCACGAAGGCATCCTGCAAAAGGGCGATGGCTCTAACATCTACCTGCGAAACAAACCGCGCATTATTCTGACCACAATGGGCGACGGGCACCAGCGACCTCTCGAGTGTGCTGACTGTGATGGACTGGCAACAAAACAGCGTCTCCTGGCACCAGTGGCCCTGGCTGCTGCCCCTGATGGCAGTCTTTTTGTCGGCGACTTTAACTACATCCGGCGCATCATGAGCGATGGCAGCATCCGCACAGTTGTTAAGTTGAACGCCACCAGAGTCTCATATCGATACCACATGGCACTCAGCCCGCTCGACGGAACCCTGTATGTTTCGGACCCGGAATCGCACCAAATCATTCGCGTGCGCGACACCAACAACTATTCCCAGCCAGAACTTAACTGGGAGGCTGTAGTGGGCTCCGGGGAGCGGTGTCTACCTGGCGATGAGGCGCATTGCGGCGATGGAGCCTTGGCCAAGGATGCCAAACTGGCATACCCAAAGGGAATTGCCATATCGAGCGACAACATCCTGTATTTCGCGGACGGAACAAACATCCGGATGGTCGACCGGGACGGCATCGTGAGCACAATCATCGGAAATCACATGCATAAATCCCACTGGAAACCCATTCCTTGCGAGGGCACGCTTAAACTGGAGGAAATGCATCTTCGATGGCCGACTGAGCTTGCCGTGTCGCCCACGGACAACACATTGCACATTATAGACGATCACATGATCCTGCGCATGACGCCTGACGGTCGAGTGCGCGTTATTTCAGGCCGCCCCTTGCACTGCGCCACCGCATCTACAGCCTACGACACAGACCTGGCCACCCACGCCACGTTGGTGATGCCGCAATCCATAGCGTTCGGACCCCTGGGAGAGCTTTATGTGGCGGAAAGTGACTCGCAACGGATCAATCGTGTGCGTGTTATCGGTACAGACGGACGTATTGCGCCTTTTGCCGGCGCTGAGTCAAAGTGCAACTGCCTGGAGCGCGGATGCGATTGCTTCGAGGCGGATCACTATCTGGCCACCAGTGCCAAATTCAATACGATCGCTGCATTGGCTGTCACACCTGACGGACATATTCACATTGCGGACCAGGCAAACTACAGAATCCGTTCAGTAATGTCAAGCATTCCGGAGGCAAGTCCATCGCGCGAATATGAGATCTACGCTCCCGACATGCAAGAGATCTACATATTCAATCGTTTCGGTCAGCATGTGTCTACTCGCAACATTCTCACTGGAGAAACCACGTACGTATTCACATACAATGTGAACACTTCCAATGGAAAATTAAGTACCGTTACCGACGCCGCTGGCAATAAGGTATTCCTACTGCGAGACTACACGTCGCAGGTTAACTCCATCGAAAACACCAAGGGCCAGAAGTGCCGACTGCGTATGACTCGCATGAAGATGCTGCACGAGCTGAGCACTCCAGACAACTACAACGTCACCTACGAATACCACGGGCCGACAGGCCTCCTGAAAACTAAGTTGGACTCGACCGGCCGCTCTTACGTCTACAATTATGACGAGTTCGGACGCCTCACCTCAGCTGTCACACCCACCGGGCGCGTGATTGAGTTAAGCTTTGACCTCAGCGTCAAGGGAGCACAAGTTAAGGTTTCCGAAAACGCGCAGAAGGAACAGTCTTTACTTATTCAAGGTGCCACCGTGATCGTGCGTAACGGAGCCGCAGAGTCTCGCACGTACGTGGATATGGACGGATCCACCACCAGTATAACACCCTGGGGCCATAACGTGCAAATGGAGGTCGCTCCCTACATGATACTAGCCGAACAGAGCCCATTGCTAGGCGAGAGTTACCCTGTGCCAGCGAAGCAGCGCACCGAGATCGCTGGCGACTTGGCCAACAGGTTTGAATGGCGCTACTTTGTGCGCCGCCAGCAGTCTTCGCAAGCGGGTAAGCAGGGCAAGGGCTCCCCCCGACCTGTCACCGAAGTAGGACGTAAATTACGCGTTAACGGAGACAATGTCCTCACTCTGGAGTACGACCGGGAGACTCAGTCGGTAGTGGTGATGGTGGATGACAAACAGGAGTTGCTCAACGTCACGTACGACCGCACCTCGCGTCCTATTAGCTTCCGACCACAGTCAGGAGACTATGCCGACGTGGACCTGGAGTACGACCGTTTTGGGCGCCTAGTCAGCTGGAAGTGGGGTGTACTGCAGGAGGCCTATTCCTTTGACCGTAACGGACGTCTGAATGAGATCAAGTATGGCGACGGGTCGATGATGGTTTACGCCTTCAAAGACATGTTCGGATCATTGCCCTTGAAGGTAACAACGCCCAGACGCTCCGACTATCTGCTGCAGTACGATGATGCAGGAGCACTGCAAAGCCTGACTACTCCCCGGGGTCACATTCACGCCTTCTCCTTGCAAACATCTTTGGGCTTTTTCAAGTACCAGTACTATTCGCCAATTAACCGCCATCCTTTCGAGATCTTATACAATGACGAGGGTCAAATCCTGGCCAAGATTCACCCTCACCAATCTGGCAAGGTAAGTTTTCGTAGAATAAAATATTTTAAGTATACGAATAAGACAAAAATTTATAGATGCAATATGGGAAGCCAAACTGATTTTGAAAATGATTTGTTCTTTACACTTTTTTATTGCGGTATTACAAGTTTTTGTAACTAATGTGACTTTTCTATATTAGGTGGCTTTTGTTTACGATACAGCTGGACGGCTGGAGACGGTTCTTGCTGGGTTGTCTAGCACGCACTACACGTACCAGGACATTACAAGCCTGGTAAAGACCGTTGAGGTACAGGAACCGGGCTTCGAGCTGCGACGCGAGCTTAAGTATCACGCCGGAATCCTCAAGGACGAGAAATTGCGCTTTGGCTCGAAAAACTCCCTGGCCTCGGCCCACTACAAGTATGCATATGACGGCAACGCGCGTTTGAGCGGCATAGAGATGGCCATAGATGATAAGGAGCTGCCTACAACGCGCTACAAGTACAGCCAAAACTTGGGCCAGTTGGAGGTGGTGCAGGATTTAAAGATCACTCGCAACGCCTTCAACCGAACAGTTATTCAGGATTCGGCAAAGCAGTTCTTCACCATCGTGGACTACGACCAGCACGGTCGAGTGAAGAGTGTACTTATGAATGTAAAGAACATCGACGTGTTCCGCTTGGAGCTTGACTACGACCTGCGAAACCGAATTAAGTCGCAAAAGACGACATTCGGTCGATCCACGGCATTTGACAAAATCAACTACAATGCTGATGGACATGTGGTTGAGGTCCTGGGCACCAACAACTGGAAGTACCTGTACGATGAGAACGGCAACACCGTGGGCGTTGTTGATCAGGGTGAAAAGTTTAACCTCGGCTACGACATCGGCGATCGAGTGATCAAGGTGGGCGAGGTAGAGTTCAACAATTACGACGCCCGTGGTTTCGTGGTGCGTCGCGGGGAACAAAAGTATCGATACAACAACCGCGGTCAGCTCATACATGCTTTCGAACGGGAGCGTTTCCAGAGCTGGTACTATTACGATGACCGCAGCCGTCTTGTCGCATGGCACGACAACCAGGGTAACACCACGCAGTACTACTATGCCAATCCTCGCACGCCGCTCCTCGTCACCCATGCTCACTTCCCCAAGCTAGGGCGCACAATGAAATTCTTCTACGACGACCGCGATATGCTCATCGCCCTAGAGCATGCGGAGCATCGTTACTATGTGGCCACCGACCAAAACGGCTCGCCCCTGGCCTTTTTTGACCTGAACGGCGGCATCGTCAAAGAATTAAAGCGCACACCTTTCGGCCGAATCATTAAAGATACAAAGCCAGACTTCTTCGTTCCCGTTGATTTCCACGGGGGCCTGATCGATCCGCACACGAAGTTAATTTACACGGAGCAACGCCAATATGATCCTCACGTCGGCCAGTGGATGACGCCACTATGGGAGACTCTGGCTACCGAAATGTCACATCCCACGGACGTATTCATTTACCGCTACCACAACAATGACCCAATTAACCCCAACCGACCGCAGAACTACATGATTGACTTGGACGCCTGGCTGCAGCTATTCGGCTACGATTTAGACAACATGCAAAGCAGCCGCTATACCAATCTGGCACAATATATTCCGCAGGCTTCAATCAAGTCAAATATGCTGGCCCCCGATTTCGGAGTCATTTCAGGCCTGGAGTGCATTGTGGAGAAGACTAGCGAAAAGTTCAGCGACTTTGACTTTGTGCCTAAGCCGCTTCTAAAGATGGAACCAAAAATGCGAAACCTACTGCCACGGGTCAGTTACCGACGGGGCGTCTTTGGCGAGGGTGTGTTGCTTTCGCGGATCGGCGGACGGGCCCTGGTCAGTGTCGTTGACGGGTCCAACAGCGTTGTGCAGGACGTCGTTAGCAGCGTATTCAACAACTCGTTTTTCCTTGACTTGCACTTTAGCATCCACGACCAAGACGTATTTTACTTTGTCAAGGACAACGTGCTTAAGCTGCGCGACGACAACGAAGAATTGCGACGTCTAGGCGGCATGTTCAACATATCAACGCACGAAGTAAGCGACCATGGCGGTAGTCCCGCCAAAGAGCTGCGCCTTCATGGCCCCGACGCCGTGGTCATCGTTAAATACGGCGTGGACCCTGAGCAAGAGCGCCACCGCATCCTGAAGCACGCACATAAGCGGGCCGTGGAGCGCGCTTGGGAGCTGGAGAAGCAGTTAGTGGCCGCGGGCTTCCAGGGTAGAGGAGACTGGACCGAAGAGGAAAAGGAAGAGCTTGTCCAGCACGGGGACGTCGACGGCTGGATTGGTATTGACATTCACAGCATACACAAATATCCTCAGCTGGCCGATGACCCCGGCAACGTGGCCTTCCAGCGCGACGCCAAACGAAAGCGCCGTAAGACCGGCAGTAGCCACCACAGTGCCTCTAATCGCCACCAACTCAAGTTTGGAGAGCTGACTGCGTGAGTGGCGGTGGATGTGAGCCCGGAAAACACGCCGGGACCGAAGGCTGGGGAGGACATGGAAATGGCGCTCCAGCCAGATGACACCAAGGTAGTCGAGGAGGAATATGGCGAGCAGGCAGACTACCTAATTTCTGTTGGCAGGAGGCAAGAGCTCAAAGACAGCAGCGAGACACTGGAAGAGCAAATGTAGTACTTAGGTGAAATGCGTATCCGCAAAATCGTAATAACAACAGCACAAAAAAAAAACCAACCATAAACAAGCGAGGAAGAAACATTTCACACATTTTTTATTACAAACTTTGAACTTAAAGTTTAGTATTAGTCACATTTCAGGCCTCAAATATCAGAAAAAAAGGCTTAAATGTGCACAGGATTATGTATGATGAGATTGATTTTAGGCTAATAGACATTGTGTAGTCCATGAGTGTGATGTTTAACGCTAGTTTTGTTTGTACCCGTACCGCCTGTTAAGAACGAAAGGTAAGCCGGGACGGAGGTGTTAGTTTTGTAAAGAGCCTGCAAACTGAACCGAACCCAGCGATATTGTTTATTCAAAGGCTTAGCGGTTAGTCTAAAGTCGTTATGTTACATTCAGTTGCATTGCGATGACAAACGACGAGTATTACACAACTAAATAAGTACTAATCTTCACGTTGATGGATGTAAAAATAGGACCGGTCCTCATAGACACCCAATCTCAGACCCAAGCCTGGCTCAACCTCGCCAACACTGTTAGATAGCCACGGCGAAGATAAATGCCGCCTAACCTTCCCAACTGCTTTGTGTATATAAGATAAACTACTTTACTATGCTTTAACGAACGAAACCGCACGTATTCATTTATTTATTAAAATATACCTTCGAAACAATTGGGTATATGTACCGAATGCTCGAATAAACTCAAATTATTGAGGCATATACTTATTTTGGATAGCCAAAAATCAAAACGAATCTTCCGAAACTCCCCTTTCAATGCAATGCAATACTCTACTCTATCAATACTTTCCACTGATTTAATGATGTTAATCCGTTGAATTTATTAAAAATGCATTACAACTTTTTACAAATTGTGATATATATTTCTTAACATTTCATTTGACATCTTGAAGTGTGATGATGGAAAAATCGAACTCAAACGAAAGGAAAATTAAAAGCAAATAAATGTACTTTACACTCGTTTTTTTAGTTAGTTAGTAACGCTTAGTTTTTGTACTGCAATATTTAGGTCGTACTGTCGATTGCCATGTTAATTTTTAAAATCTACGCATTTTATACTACTCAGAGCTTAGTATTTTAGAAGTCTGTTTATTTTACACACAAATATTGCAAGATGTTTGTCCGCACTTTGAACATATTTCTGTGTTTATTTTCTTATAGCCGGAAAACATTTCCGTACCTTGTGTTTAAATTAATTATTGAACTATTTATAAAACGAAACTATTGACTATTGAAATATTAACTAGTATACAAATTAGAGCGCAATATGTATTTAAGTCGTGCAGAGAACGTAGACACATCCCTTATAACCATACGAAACAAACCTTGTATTATAAACACCCAAAAAAAACTACTCGTATCCATAGGAAATAGGCTAACGACAAATCCCGTGAATACTGAATGGATTAGCACCTAACTAATGTGAAATCGGTTCGGTAGGAAGAGGAGTATTGAAAAAATCCGTAGTAATTAGCTAAAGTGTTAGAATTTTATTAAAGTAATGAAAAAAAAACCGATAAACTCGAAAAGCTTAAAATTAAGACTATTCATTTAAATTTGAACATGATTATGTCAAATTGTAAAGCTTATACTGTGTAAATGTTTGAGAAATGCAATTTGTAGGACGGTACACAGCTTATGTTTTACAGAATAAAAATATTGTAAAAATAAGCAATCACATATAAATGTATATGTCGTAAATTAAGCAGCATTATATTAACCAAAAACCATATAACAAAACAAAATTATGGAAAAGCCGTAAATAATAGTGACTGAGATAAAAAAAAAATTTTAATGTGAACGGTTGCAAACAATCTATATCCAATGTGTTTGTGCTTTAGTCGACATAACGCACTAATTGTGTTCTTTTCTGTACTTTGAACATAACTTTCCAGAACAGGAAAAATGCTCATCTTGACCAATTGGTTGCAATTCTGATTAGATTACTATGATAATGATCGTATGAAAATAACAAAACAATGAAAGCAAGAATGGCCCTAAAGTAAAAAAAAATACGAAGCCAGCTTGCTACAATTACAAACAAAACTTGTATTCAATGTGCAACGGATGTCGTAAGAGATGCCTCACTGAAAAGTATGACACATATTAAAAATGGATTGCAGAAAACAAACATTGTATACACAAAATATAACTACAATTATGGCAACCCGATATGCATACATGATAAATATATATAAATATATAATATATAATAACATATAATATTACGAGTAAAAGCGATTTAAATAAAAATGAAAACAAAAATGAACTGGTTTTGATAAAGGATGGGAAAGTAGTCAATCAGCTGTTACGGGGTGTTGGAGTTCCTGTACATAAGTATTTTAAAATCTAATTTGACAAGATTTACGAAATATTAATAAAAAGGTTGGGTTCATTCTAATTAACTTCTTTGAATTATTCTAAAAATACGGTTTCCAATTGGATTTTTAAGATCCTTCTCGATAAGTGCGGCTCACTATTATAACAAATTTTCAAGATTAGTTGATACATTTTAAAAAATTTAATAACGGGTTTCTATCGTTAAAAATTACATATTATCGTGATAAATATTTTAAACCTAGTGGACGCGGGTGCCATAGTTGTCCAGAAATTAGATCTTGTTTACGACTTAAAGAAGTGATTTCACATAAAATAACCAAAGAAACAAGTACTTTACACCATTTTTTAAATGATGACAACGTATATTTTTGTTCAATCAAATTAAATACCATTAAAAGCAATCCGTTAGATAAGGGAGTAACCTGTTGGGTTCTCCGAAAAGAATGCGGACCCTGACGACTGGTTGACGAACTTTGAGTACGGAGCAGGGGACACTTCATAGGCTCCGTTTTTTACTGTATCTGCACTGCGGGCTAAAACCAATAATTTTCCATTCACATTCTTATCGATGGTCACAAGTTCGCTGACATTTTTTTGCTCAATGACATAGACATTGAAATTTATTCCGTAAAGGCCGAATATAAGCTCCAATTCGCTGCGCAGATCGGCCAAGCTTATAAATTCCTTGCTAACATTATGCTGCAGAAAAAGTGATGCCTTGTTACCATTGCCAAAACGTGGTTTTAAATCTTCAGCCAAAGTAACGTTTAAATACGGCAAATTGGGCAATTGAAGGTCATCTAAAGAACAAATTGTCAGTTTAAAAGGAATGCCTTTAAGATCGACCACTTCGCTGATTATTAAACGTTTTTTGGCCGACTTCTCAACAGAATAAGGCGCAAATTCCGATTTTATTGCCGTTTTAATCATGTCAGCATAGCTGGTCAGAATCTTTTTCAGCTGGGCCTGGGTATCGTGTCCCTCATTTTTGGCAGCGCTGGTGTCAAGCTCATGAAAAATAAGAACGGGATCGGTTGGTATGAGCTGAGCCTTTTTCTTAAGCTTTTGCACCCGATTGATAACCTCGCGAGCCAATCCTTCCTCCAAAAGCTCTTCGTTGGGCGTCATATCAAGCAACACCAAAATATCGTTATCACTGTGCGCTTCAAAATGGCTGCCCACCTGCTCAGATGTACAGTAGATTACTCGAACCTCCTCCAGTTCAATCCTCTGGTCCATAATATTAAAGTATCCCTGCGCCAATTGCCTTTGAATCTCGCCATCGCTTAGCGCCTTAATAGCACCCATTACCGCCTTAAAATTGCCCTTAAGGCGCTGGCCAAGCGTCTGAAAAAATTCCAAATTTCTAGACTCATACTGATTACAATAGTTTTGCATAATTTACCTTATGATCTGGTTCAGCCCTCAAACTGACACCATACTTCTCTTTTTCGGAACTAAGCGTCAGCTTACGAACATTCAGTTCGCTAAGAATAAAGTTTTCGAGGCTCTTAATGGCTTCCAAGACTTCGAGATCTTTGTGGATGACAATTATCTCGGACACGGGGTACTTTACCGGCAAAGTTCGACGATCACGCATGACGCGACCTAACTCGACAACCGATTGCATCAAAGAGACTGAGCGCTCGATATCACTGCGGATAAACTTGCTCTGACTAACGGGCATAATTTGGTAGTGGACTGAGTCAGTATGCTCCAGGCTGCCAGGGGGCTGGAACAAAACCAGCCGCTGGAATATATATTCCGTGAGATAAGGAGTAAAGGGAGCCATCATTTGAACCATTGTGTACAGAACATCGTACAGCGTGTCCAGCGACTGAATGCACTGCTCTGCACCGAGTTCTCCCTTAATGCGACGACGATTTAGACGCACGTACCTGTTACAAAAAAAACCTATTATTATTGTACACATTTTTGAAATGGAACCTGCGAGACTTCACCAGTTGGTCAGTTGATCAATAAACTTTGTGAGTTTGGGTACGACCGTGTACAGTCGGTACATCTTCATCTCCTTGGCGAAGAACTCTAAGAGGGACTCCTTGAAGGACAGAATCCAAACATCGATAACGGAAGCTTGGTCCATATTCTTTAAATGCCGGTCACGCTCGTAAACGTATTGGCCCTTCCCTTGCAAGTCCTCCTTTTCATATCGCGCCACATTTTGTAAGAGGAAACGGTAGGCATTGTACCAGGGCAAGAACACATCCTTGATTATGTCCCGGACGCCCTCCTCCTTAAAGCGTAAACTTTCGGCTCGCACAACCGGAGAGTTGATCAGGTACAGACGCAAGGCATCCGCGCCGTATTTGTTAACCACCTCCATCGGGTCAGGGTAGTTCTTCTTGCGTTTTGACATCTTCTGACCATCAGCAGCCAGGACAAGCCCACTGGCGATCAGATTTTTGAAGGGAGCCTTATTAAATAGGGCCGTCGAGATAACCAAAAGCGTGTAGAACCAGCCACGCGTCTGATCAATGCCCTCAGCTATGAAGTCGGCCGGAAAGTTGCTCATAAAGTCTTTCTCGTTTTCGAAGGGGAAATGCTGCTGAGCGAAGGGCATGGAACCCGACTCAAACCAGCAGTCGAAAACTGGAGCAATGCGGCGCAGCGGAGGATTGCCAGGGACAACCGATGGTATTTCTATGTGGTCGATGCTTTCGCGATGCAGGTCTTCCACCTGTACACCAGACAGCTCGGCCAACTGCTTGATGCTACCCACGACAATAGTCTCATCACCGTTTGGCGACCTCCAAATGGGAATGGGCGTTCCCCAGTAGCGGTTGCGGGATATCTGGAAAAATTATAATGCAAAGACAAATAACAGCACTCTATTTAACTATACTTACAGCCCAGTCCCTGGCTTCTTTTAGCCAATTTCCGAAACGTTTTTCCTTTACAAAGTCTGGTACCCAGTAGGTCTGGGAACTGGAGGACAGCAGATTCTTTGACATGTGCTCCACCCGGACGAACCACGAGGGCACTGCCTTGTAGATCAATGGCGTGTCTGACCGCCAGCAAAACGGATAGCTGTGCTTCACTTGGCCACTGGAAACTAGATTGCCACTGGCCTTTAACGCCCCCATGATCTGCTTGTCCGCGTCTTTGACATATTGTCCTTCGAAGTCGCTGGCCTCTTTAGTAAACCGGCCCGCATCGTCCACTGGACAAATAACCTCGCTGGACTTGGTTATCAGGCCCGCCGCCAAGCAGACCCGGTAATCGTCCTCGCCAAAGTAGGGTGCATTGTGAACAATGCCCGTACCAGAGTCCTCGGTCACGTATTCGTCGACCAGGACGCGGAAGGCCTTCACCTCGGTCCCGCGTTTGACGAAGTACGGAAACAGTGGCTTGTAGTGCAGGCCCTTGAGCGACTGGCCGGCCAAGCGCTCCTTCAGCTCGTACTCCGCGTCTGACTTGTAGACGTAGGAAAGGCGTGACTCAGCGAGAATGAAGACCCGATCGCTCTTTAGGTCGCGCACCTTCACGTAGATCATCGTCGGATGCACGCAGCAGGCAAAGTTCGAGGGCAGGGTCCATGGTGTGGTGGTCCACACCAGGAAGTAGGTGTTGGACAGGGAAACCGCCTCGAGGGCGACCACCACGCACGGGTCCACGACCTCCTTGTAGTTCTGGTTAGCCTCGAAGTTGGACAGTGAGGTGGTGCAGGCGGTAGAGTAGGGCATCACCTTGACGCCCTGGTAGACCAGACCCTTGTCGTAGAGCTGCTTGAAGATCCACCAGATGGACTCCATGTACCAGGGGTACAGGGTCTTGTAGTCGTTCCTGAAGTCGATCCAGCGACCCACCCGCGTCACGACGTTCTCCCACTCGTCCGCGTACCGCATGACGATCTTCCGGCACTCGGCGTTGTACGCCCTAATGCCCATCTTGGCCACGTCCTCGGGCCCCCGGATACCCAGCAGCTTGTCAATCTCGAACTCCACCGGCAGGCCGTGGCAGTCCCACCCGAAGCGCCGGTCCACGTGGTAGCCCTGCTGGTACGCGTAGCGGGTCACAATGTCCTTGATGGTGCCGGCCAGGATGTGCCCGTAGTGCGGCAGCCCGGTGGCGAACGGAGGGCCGTCGTAGAAGGTGTACCTGCGGAAGACAAACGGCATGGCTTGGGTCTTGTAGCATGATGCAATTGCGCGCCCGATTGCTGCACCTACTTGGGCCGTCCCTTGGACAGCTGGCTGCACTTTGCGAAAATGTTGGCGGCCCGCCACGCCCGCAGCACGTTCTCCTCCTCCGCCGGGAAGTGGATGTTTTCCGGCACCCGGCAGACGTCGTCCCGCTCCAGTTTCTCGCCCATAGCTGACACTGAGTGCACGGTTCAGGTTCAAATGCAAGTAGCTCCGTAACGTGCCACGCGGTGAGCAGTCGCTTCAATATAAGCCCCGACGTGCAAGTCAGAACTGACGTGCTGACACAGTGCTCGCATCTAGCATCTCTTTTGCGCAGGCCGGCATCCGATTGTCAGCCCTGTCAATTTCCCTCCAAGCATTGCCAGCACTCTTTCCCGCCAATGGTTGACAGAGCAGCGGAAAAAGGTCAACATCGAGCCAAATGATTATTTTCAAAAACTATCGACCGTTATTAAACTCTTTGAACAAGTTGGTATTTCTGCGAAATGGGCACGCCATTTACAAAGTAGGACCTAACCTTGGTGGCAACATTTGGAGTTTGTATTTATTTATAACAACTTTGTGAACACCAAAATATTATTTTTAGTTTCATATGCAGATAAAGAGAATAAAATATGAAAAAAAAACTATTTTAGTTTGGTAGCCGACATTGGTTAACGAAAATCTCAAACTATTAGGCGTGTGATACGAACGTCAATATCAAATTTTTTTGTTTAAAGAATCCAACATAAAACACGATTAACATGAAGGGAAATATGATCTTCTTGCTAGTCATCCTAATGGGTAAGTATGGGAACTTCATTTACATTTTAGTAATCTCTTTACGATTAAAGGCATAGAAATTATCCTGGCAAAAAGACACGAATACAATGAATCCATATATGTTTCCAAAAGCAAGAGGCCCCTGGATACTGAACAGCCAAAAGAGATGCCAACCAAATCGTCTTATAATTATACCGTTGGAATTAGAAACATGGCCAGGAGATTCATCAACGCCGCAGATCCTTTTGGCCAAGCCATTCGGTTTATATCCCCATCGCTCACGTCGTTTTTCAAACGCTTCAAGCGTGAAATTGGGCAGAGCTTAAAAACCAGGATCCCAGCAAAGTTGTGACGATCGCATGCTTGATGTTAGAAAATTAAATTTTGACTGATCACTTAAAAATTAAAAAAAATAGGTGAAGGGATTTTAAATTATTTTATGTTATTCTTAGGAAAAGATATGACTTATTACAATACAAACTGATAACTAGAGGTCTTTGAGAAAGCTTAGCAAAATCTTTAAGAAGGAAGCTGGAAGATATAGCATTATCTGCATTTCAAAAACCTATAATTTATGAAAATCGGTTGTCCACATTCGTTTGTATAGAATTAAAGAAATTGGAGATTAAAAATATGTAAACGATCAACATACGAAATCTGAACTGAGTTGTTGGGTACAAATTTATGTTGTTCACTAGTTTTTTAATGACTTAATAATGGTAATTACATTACATTTTATACGATAATATGTCTTGGGGCTTTGAATAAAATATTTAATCAGCATCAAAACCGGAAAAATGTAGTGACTTCTGTCCGTATGAATGCCTAGATCTTGGCGACTATTATAATTTAAAATATTTGCATATACGTCTATATGTATGCCAGTTCAGCACAAGTTTGTTTTTAAAACGGGTGTACAATTTTATATTTAAAGACATCGAATACGATATTGATAGTATCCTTATCTATTCGTAGTGCAAAAATCAGACTTACACTGATCTACGCCTGCGCGTATGAAGCTTGTACCATATTGCGGTCATATTCACAAATTTTGAAAACTTGTTGCGCCCGCATTTTAAATGCTAAACGAAAAAAACATTTTTTTACAAATGCACAATATATATGTATACCCTTAAAATAAAGTGGAAATGAGAGCCGGATATTTATTTATGGAGGCACTCGACTATAATCACTTCAACCAATTAATTTTTTTTTTTAATTTTGGTAATTTCTTCATTTTATGCCTAGAAAGCTAAATTATAAACTACAATTATTTTCAATTATACTATACCTATTCCTCTTTTTCTGAAGTTGTGGGAATTTTATTTCTACATCACACTACGGCTAAATCATGTATATGTATCAACTTCTTTAGACAATTTTCACATTATCTTAATGCCATTGTTGGCATCCAATCTTCTTAGATTATTATCAGGCTGTATTTATTCATAAGGTGTCCCGATTCATTTTTGTTTCAAACTTTCAAAGTTTTTAAATATAATTTTCTTTGACAGTCACGAAAATGTTTCACGACTTTATAACTGTTGACTAGAGCTAGAAAGAAACAATAAGGAGTGAAAGAGTGTTCGATAGTGCACATAAATTATCAACCAGAATTTTTAATTTAATAATTCAATTTTGTATTTATTATGTTGTTGGTCGAGAAGCGGGGTTTTTGGACTTTTTAGGAGCGACCAGAACATCTTTTATTACATTTTTAATTTTTTAGAGTTTTACGCAAAATTTCCCATGTGATATTTGTAATATGTGGGTATTCTGAAGCCAATCTTTTTAAAAATAATAAATATACCTTTAAGCGAAGGAGTCGAATGTCTAGTCCGTAACGATTAATGAGACTTAACAAAAAAAAGGGCTAAATGAGCATCTCTATACGTGCTTCATCGGCGATAGTTCCTCCCTTGAAGAGCCCATCACTAAGAGTAATGTGTACATTTCTGTGTCGTTCCGTTCGGCAAAGTTCAATCGTCTCGACAGAATAGGCAGGCGCCTGCTTAGCTCGAACCGTCAGTGGAGAGATTTCGCCGCTACGCCCCGTGTCCCACTCCGCAGAGGAGGGAGGCCCGTTTTCTGCCCGACAAACGACAACCAAACACCGATCACCGAGCACCGCCAAATTAGTCAGCGGACATGGCACGCCCAATTTTTCCCAACCAGCAGAAGATCGCCGAGAAGCTGATCATCCTGAACGACCGCGGCCTGGGCATCCTCACGCGCATCTACAACATCAAAAAGGCCTGCGGGGACACGAAGTCGAAGCCGGGCTTCCTCTCCGAGAAGAGCCTTGAGTCGAGCATCAAGTTCATCGTGAAACGCTTCCCCAACATCGACGTGAAGGGCCTGAACGCGATCGTGAACATCAAGGCGGAGATCATCAAGTCGCTGTCGCTCTACTACCACACGTTCGTCGACCTGCTGGACTTCAAGGACAATGTCTGCGAGCTGCTGACCACCATGGACGCCTGCCAGATCCACCTCGACATCACGCTCAACTTCGAGCTGACCAAGAACTACCTGGATCTGGTGGTCACCTACGTCTCCCTGATGATCGTCCTCTCGCGGGTGGAGGACCGCAAGGCCGTGCTCGGCCTGTACAACGCCGCGTTCGAACTGCAAAACAATCAGGCGGACACCGGCTTCCCGCGCCTGGGCCAGATGATTCTCGACTACGAGGTGCCGCTCAAGAAGCTCGCCGAGGAGTTCATCCCGCACCAGCGTCTGCTCGCTAACGCGCTGCGCTCGCTCACCTCCATCTACGCGCTGCGCAACCTCTCGGCCGACAAGTGGAGGGAGATGCAGAAGCTGAGCCTGGTGGGGAACCCCGCCATACTGCTGAAGGCAGTCCGCACGGAGACCATGTCGTGCGAGTACATCTCCCTGGAGGCCATGGACCGCTGGATCATTTTTGGGCTGCTGTTGAACCACCAGATGCTCAGCCAGTACCCGGAGGTGAACAAGATCTGGCTCTCCGCCCTGGAGTCCAGTTGGGTGGTCGCTCTATTTCGGGACGAGGTGCTGCAGATACATCAGTACATCCAGGCCACGTTCGACGGTATCAAGGGGTACAGCAAGCGCATAAGCGAGGTCAAGGACGCCTACAACACGGCTGTCCAGAAGGCGGCCCTCATGCACCGTGAGCGCCGCAAGTTTTTGCGGACGGCCTTGAAAGAATTGGCCCTGATAATGACAGACCAGCCGGGTCTGCTGGGCCCCAAGGCCATATTTATTTTCATTGGCTTGTGCCTGGCGCGCGACGAAATCCTCTGGCTGCTCAGACACAACGACAATCCTCCGGTTCTGAAAAACAAAGGTGAGTGGGACAGCCATGGTTCTGTCAGATCGAAGATAATCCGAATTCTCATTAACAGGCAAAAGCAACGAAGACCTGGTAGATCGCCAACTGCCGGAGCTGCTGTTTCACATGGAAGAGCTGCGGGCCTTGGTGCGAAAATATAGCCAAGTGATGCAGCGGTATTACGTGCAATATTTGTCCGGATTTGATGCAACAGACTTGAACATACGCATGCAGAGTTTGCAGATGTGCCCGGAGGACGAGAGCATCATCTTTAGCTCGCTTTACAATATAGCTGCAAGCCTGACAGTGAAACAAGTGGAGGACAACGAGTTATTCTACTTCCGACCTTTTCGCCTGGACTGGTTCCGTCTGCAGACCTACATGAGCGTAGGCAAAGCAGCCCTTAAAATTACAGAACACGCTGAGCTGGCTCGCCTGCTCGATTCGATGGTGTTTCACACGCGCGTGGTAGATAATTTGGACGAAATTCTGGTGGAGACCTCGGACTTGAGCATTTTCTGCTTTTACAACAAAATGTTCGACGACCAATTCCACATGTGCTTGGAGTTTCCCGCCCAAAATCGGTATATAATTGCATTTCCGCTCATTTGTAGCCACTTCCAAAACTGCACACACGAAATGTGCCCCGAGGAACGTCATCACATCCGGGAAAGGTCCCTCAGCGTAGTGAACATTTTTCTGGAAGAAATGGCCAAGGAGGCAAAAAACATCATCACTACTATATGCGACGAACAATGCACCATGGCGGACGCGCTTTTGCCAAAACATTGTGCAAAAATTCTGTCCGTACAATCTGCCCGTAAGAAGAAAGACAAATCCAAATCAAAACACTTTGACGACATCCGCAAACCGGGCGACGAATCTTATCGAAAGACGCGCGAGGCACTGACCACCATGGACAAACTGCACATGGCATTGACAGAGCTTTGCTTCGCCATCAATTACTGTCCGACCGTAAATGTGTGGGAATTCGCGTTCGCGCCCCGGGAGTATCTCTGCCAGAACCTTGAACACCGTTTCTCTAGGGACCTTGTGGGCATGGTGATGTTCAATCAAGAGACAATGGAAATCGCAAAGCCTTCGGAGCTATTAGCCAGTGTTCGAGCTTACATGAATGTACTGCAGACTGTGGAGAACTATGTGCACATCGACATAACGAGGGTGTTTAACAATTGTCTGTTGCAGCAAACACAAGCCTTGGACTCGCACGGCGAAAAGACCATCGCCGCTCTGTACAATACTTGGTATAGTGAAGTACTGCTGAGACGAGTTTCCGCCGGAAATATTGTCTTTTCCATCAACCAGAAAGCGTTTGTGCCGATCTCACCTGAGGGTTGGGTGCCGTTCAATCCGCAAGAATTTTCTGACCTCAATGAATTGCGAGCCCTCGCAGAGCTTGTGGGTCCGTATGGAATCAAGACCCTTAACGAGACCCTGATGTGGCACATCGCAAACCAGGTGCAAGAGTTGAAGTCATTGGTCGTCACTAACAAGGAGGTACTGATTACTTTGCGAACCAGTTTCGATAAGCCAGAGGTGATGAAAGAACAATTTAAGCGTCTGCAAGATGTGGACCGTGTGCTGCAACGCATGACTATCATTGGCGTGATCATCTGCTTCCGAAATTTGGTGCACGAGGCTCTTGAGGATGTTCTGGACAAGCGAATACCCTTCTTACTCAGCTCCGTCAAGGACTTTCAGGAGCACTTGCCTGGAGGAGACCAAATTCGCGTGGCATCTGAAATGGCTTCAGCAGCCGGTTTGTTATGCAAAGTAGATCCCACGCTAGCCACTACACTGAAGTCCAAAAAGCCGGAGTTCGACGAAGGCGAGCACCTGACTGCCTGTCTTCTCATGGTATTCGTGGCAGTCTCCATACCAAAATTGGCGCGTAACGAGAACTCGTTTTACCGAGCCACCATTGACGGCCATTCTAACAATACGCACTGCATGGCAGCGGCTATCAACAATATCTTTGGCGCGCTCTTTACCATTTGCGGTCAGAATGACATGGAGGATCGAATGAAGGAATTCTTGGCCTTGGCCAGCTCTTCGTTGCTTAGGCTGGGCCAGGAAAGTGACAAGGAGGCTACTCGGAATCGGGAATCCATTTACTTGCTGCTCGACGAGATTGTCAAGCAATCGCCCTTTCTTACAATGGATCTACTAGAGTCATGCTTCCCGTACGTGCTCATTCGAAATGCTTATCACGGCGTCTACAAACAGGAACAGATTCTTGGACTCGTTCTTTAAACGGTAAAACGGTAAAACCCGGAATCTTCACAGATTCCACATTGCATTCACGTACAATAGCTTATACAACGGCCTTTTGTCGGCCACTACGCTAATCTTCACTACTTTAAAACTGTTCAACATACTCTAATGTATTCTAGACAACATATTTTTTACTCGTATAACTTCAATTAAAGTGCTTACGTAAACCAAAATGAGAAGAATTGCCAAATTTTTTGTTTTATTTCAGCTTAACGACATTCACGACATACCTGTATCGTGTTTTGGTCAGTCCATGACAGTTAAATAGTATTTATGTGTAGAAAAGTCTATTTTTGAACCGGCTGGAGTGTCTGTTAATTTCCTTAAAGACCGAGGCCAGCTTCAGGTCTTTGTAGAGTTGAGTGTTGCGGGTGTACCACTCGCATCCTGTGAGTGTTCATAGGAGCCTATTTTGAGCCACCTGTAAACTTTCAATTTCAATGTCAATTTGTTAGACAGTGACAGTTTCCTTCTGGAGCTAAGTAGCCAGAGTTGTTAGGTCGCCCGTATGCGAATTTTTAGCGCGGTGACAAGTTTGTTGAATGTAAGCCTGCGGTACAGCACAAAACCAAGGTATTTAGATTAGTTGGTCCGTAACACTGGATCCCCCTCAATCGTGATGGCAGGTGGAATTTTTCGCCTTAGAGTGAAACATGCATTGACCGTCTTGCTGCTGTTTATGCCGACATTCCAGCGACTCGCCCGACTTCACAGGTGGATCTGTATGTGACGCAGACTTCATCTTCGAAACTAGCAAGCATCATTGGGAGGCAATCAGGTGGATGCGGCATGTCGCTACTGAACAGACAGTAAGGAGTGGCCCCAGTACACTTCCCTGTGGATCAGCAGCATTCACCACTTGCTTGGCGGAGACGAACGAATGGAAGCGGACCATGAACTGCCTTCCTTCGAGGTAAGATCGCAGTTGTCCAAAGTATGGGGCAGGCAGTACTTCTTTAATTTTGACCAGAAGATCTATGTGCCATACTCGATCAAACGCTTCCTTGATGTCCAAGAAAAGCACATTACAATACTCCCTTCTGTCAAAAGCCGTCAGAATTTACTCAACCAGTCAGTGTAACTGCTCATTCGTGCCGTGGCCACCTCGGAATCCGAATTGGTGTTCAGGAATAATCCCCTGATTAGCCATGATGGGCGGCAAGCAATCTCTCAAACACTTTCAAGATCGAAGGGAGTTTGCAGGTGTTTGCACTACAAGCTTCTAGAAAATTAATAGAGTTAAAATTGTGGACGCCACAGAATTACGCGATTTGCGAGGGTGCGGTAGCCGATTGTTAAAACAAACTTGTACTGAACTGGTATCATATTATTTGAATATGCAATTGGTTTTTCTCTATCTATTATGGTTTTTAAAATCTAGGCGTCATACGGAAATGGCTAGAACAGCCAATTAGTTGATGCTGATCAAGAATATACATAAGTATATACTTTATGGGGCCTTCTCCCTGTTACAAACATTCGTACGAATTGAATACACCCTTGTTCTTTTTAAGAAACGGGTATAACAATCAAACAAGACATATTAACGTGTAGATTGACTCCGCTAATTATATTGAATGTATACTGAATGAACGTAATTAACCATAATTTGCTTTGACAGCGTTCCTTATAGCTTCCAAAAAAGAACTACCATTTTTGCGTCTATAAAAACTGGCCCGCCCCTTTAAAATATTTTTATTTGTCTATATCAATATTTTATGCAATTGTCCATATTAATAAATTATTTGGTCACGCTGTATAATAGATATTTCGTATCGGCTATTTTATGGTATGCGATTTCTCTTTAATTTAAGTGGTCGATTTTCACTTCCTTCTCCAATGACTCCAGCCACAATGGTTTGGGAAATTTTGTTATTCAATTAATCTGCCGTTGATGCTACTCCATGCTATGGAAGCAACCAAGGGAAATTGTAAAATTACTGCTCACATGCAGTTATATGGTAGATCTATAATAATCGTTTCATTAAATATAGAATAATCACTACAAGCTTCTAGAAAATTAATATCTTCTTGTAATATTTCAGATATCTACATATTCCCTTAATAATTTTCATTATTTATGCACATACCGAATTATTTCAATATAGTATTCTTTATGTGCATGTAAATAATTAGCTAGTTCGTAAAATTTCTTTAGCATGTTTTATTTATTTGGTTACTTGGTTTCACTTAAAAATGCGTTTCTTCTCAGTCGGTCAGTTTAGGCATCAGTTAACTTCAAAAATTTCGTCATTGTCTTTTGTTTTTGTTTCACGTTTCCTTATTTAACAAAAAATATATCATGTACATACATGCCTATATGCACATAGTGAAAACTGAAACTTGAAAAACGTTGCGGTATTCCCCAATTCTCTTTGACATTAAAAATAAAATCATAATGTGAAGCAATTATGTTTTAAAGCTCTCAAGTATAAAAATGCGTATTTTGAGTTGTTTCAAATAAAAAAGTTTTAAAAGCCCACGTTGAAAATCCTCCTTAGTGAATATAATGAATAATAATGGAGGATGCGGGTGCTTTTTGATGCTTACTCTGATTCTGATACCAGTTTCTTTGTTAACATTTAGTACATACATATATTAATCCTCTTTGTGACAAACTATTCGCATATAAAAGTATATTCTACCAATACAATAGTCCGATTACTAAATATGTAAGTTATCTGCGATTTCCTTTTTTGTATCGGGATCTCGTGCCTCTCCGAGATCGTCTCCTCTGCCTAGACAAACTCCTCCTGCTCCAGCCAGGGGTGCTGCAAGCACTCTGCTGCCGAGGCCCGGATGACCGGATTGTACTCCAGCATGGGCAGCAGAAAGTCGGAGAACTTCTTGGCCTCTAGCGGGTCCCAGTCGTACTTCTCTACTAGTACGTTCACAAGACTCCACGGTTTCAGTTTTGTGATGTTCCTCAGGCTGCCTGTGACACAAAATAGGTAATTCAACTATAGTATGCGGTGAAACGACTTCTTGCTTAACCACGTACCGTAACTCGTAAAGTACTTAAGTCCGTGCTTGCCTCGCAAGATCACCGACTGCGGTATTGATCCAAGCAGCTCGACAATATGGGCCAGATGATCCTCATCGCGACTATACGTCTCTCCGGCATGCGGATCAAACAGGTAGTCGCCGGTAGCCAGTTCAAAGGCTAAACAGGCGGTGCTCCAGATGTCTGCGGTGTAGTTGTACGGAGCTCCCAGAAGCACCTCAATCGACCGGTACTGGCGCGTCTGAATGTCCTCGGTAAAATGGTGGTACTGAAAATGTTCGTGAATGAATGACATCATACACTCTGAGTAAGTGATTCCGGACTCACGTCATAACAGGCGTTGCCCAGGTCGGCGATCTTGACCCTCACGTTGCTGTTGTTAATGAGCGACTGTATCGTGTAGGTATTGTTCTGACTACTCTGACTCTGATTCTGCGAAGGAATGGCATTGGCATGGACATTTAGTTTAGCAGTTGTGGTTGTTATAGTCAATGTTGATATTTCTGAGGTCGTTATCGTTGTCGCGTTGGTTGTTGTTGATGTGGTAGTTGTTATATGTTCGCCAATGTGCGACATAGTGCTTGCGGTACTGCTATTTGGAGTTATTGTAGTTGCTGGTGACGCTATTTGCGTTAACAAGTGGTGAGTGCACGAGCTGGGGTTGGAGGCTGTGGTTGTTTCAAATGCGGATGCAGATACAGGTATTTCACTTGGGGTAGCGGAGATGGTTGTGTCGTGGGGTAGGCAGTTGCTGCTGTTGGTGTTGGTGTTGGTGTCGATGTTGGTGGTGTCGGTGTTGGTGGTGTCGGTGTTGGGATCAGCTTGGTCTTTAGGCAAGGACGTGCACGTGCTTCGAGTGTTCGGTTCGGTCAATGTGTATACTTTCGTTTTGGAACTATGGGCTGGAGATGAGTCGTTGGTGGAATTCGTATTTGACAGCTGGTTCTTTTTGACATTGTATTAAAAATGATTGTCACAAAGAAAGAAAGGAAGAAAAGAACACACAATATTGATTTGCATATTTGTTTGTTTCTCTTTTTGGTGCATTAAAATAAATTCAAAAAACATTTTTAGTTTAATGCGAGTAAGATGCAAGCCAATTAACAACTACTATAAAAAGCAATATGATTGCAGTTATGTCTTAAATTAACCTGGATGAAATCTACATTTACAAAAAACACAATTCCAAACAGCATAAAAAACAAGTAGAAGTATAGTCTAGAGAACGAGGTAAGTTGTGTCTATTTAAATTATCAATACATTTTTTTCGTTTAAATATTTCAACTGCAAAAGACTTGACAACCATACAATGAGCACATAAAAATATACGTATATGATGTAAAGTAAGGCAGAACTGTAAGATATGGGAATCTAGCATTATTTATTGTCTGATCTTAAGAAACATTCCACCCACATATATGTAGTACATATGTTAATCGGACCTAAAGTAAAAACAAGTAGGAACGCTGTAGTCGAGATTTCTCGACAACGAGATACCATGTAGCTCTTTTCTTTATGAACCATTTCTTTGTATATACATATTTTTTTTTCAAATAATTCACCAAATTTTCGTTTGTTGACATCCAAAAAATCAGCAGGTGCACACATACACACACTACTGTATGAATACACATGCGAACGAATTGAAGTCAGAGAAGAGACGGATGACGTCACCTCAGCGTGTGCGGCACGCCGTTGCCTAGGGAAGGGGTGGGTAAAACTTTGGCCATATCTTCTATATTTATTGTCCGATCCGTACGAAATTTTGCACGTACGTGTTTGACGATCAGTGAACTTATTGGACTAAAAATTATGCCTAGCTTAATTAAAAACTAGCTTTTACCATTTCGAAGATATCGAGTTTCTTGCAAATTCGAGGGCGGAAAGGGGCGTGGCAAAAATCCAAGAATGACATTATCTGCGCTATAGTTAAACGGAAATATTGCAAAAAGAAAGAAATAGGTCTCTAGCTCTTATTTTGTCCAAGTTCATACATACAGACAGACAGACGGACACACGGACAGACGGACATGGCTATATCGACTCGGCTGTTGACTCTGATCAAGAATATATATACTTTATGGGGTCGAAGAATTCTCCTTCTGCCTGTTACATACATTTGCACAAAGTTAATATACCATTTGTACCTTAAGGTACATGGTATAAAAAGTGCCACGCCATGAGCTCATCGAGCAACGATAAAAAGAACGAACGTAGAAGCTCAGTGAACCAAAGAAACGGCTTTTACGCTTACTTTTCTACCCGCGATACCGAAATGGATAAAGTTGCGCCTAAGAGCAACGCGGTTCTACTAACCGCTGAAAGCCAAAGAGCACGGTCTTGCTTACCCGCTCTGCTCACTCCGACTCCCGAATCATGGAGTTCGCAGTGTAAAACCCCCCTTCAATGGAAAAACCAAATTTCGCAACAACAACAAGCAGTGCTACAATTTCTGCAAGAGCAGCGACAACCACTGCAATTCAAAATACCGCGACGTCAACGACCATAGCGAGCACAAAAACAACAACTTCTGGAAGTGCCAAAGCGGCCCCGGCCACACAGACCGGAATGGATCGCTATATTCAAATTAAGCGCAAGCTTAGCCGCAGGGTAATCCGGCAGGCAATAAAACAAAAATTAACCTCGTCCAGAAGATCGACAAAGAACCAGGCAGATCCAGTAGCAACAGATTTTCCCTACTGCAGGAGGTTGAGGAAAACCAACCAGCGCAAGACACCGCAAAAAAACCAAAGCCCCCTTCCATCTATATCAGTCAAACATATTGAGGCGTTGATCGGGAGCGGTGACAACTTTTATGTTGTCCCGCTTACCAAAAGGAACATCCATGAAACAAAGGTGCAAACTAAGACTGAAGAGCACTTCCGAACCGTGTCAAAATTTCTGGACAACGCTAATAAAAACTATTACACGTACCAGCTGAAAAGCAGCAAGGGCCTACAAGTGGTAATAAAGGGAATCGAACCCGATGTTACCGCCGCGGAAATAATAACCGCCCTTAAAGAAAAGGGCTTCACCGCCAAGAATGCTATTAACATCTTAAATAAAGACAGAAAGCCACAACCCCTCTTCAAGGTCGAGCTTGAGCCAGAAAGCGAGTTGCTGAAGAAGAACGAAGTCCACCCGATTTACAAGCTGCAATATCTCTTGCATCGGAGAATCACTGTTGAAGAGCCTCATAAACGCAACGGACCAGTGCAATGCACTAACTGCCAAGAGTATGGGCACACTAGGTCATAATGCACAATCCGGGCTGTATGTGTAGTCTGCGGGGACGCCCACAACTCCGCTCACTGCACTACAAACAAGGACAGTACCGTGAAGAAATGTGGAAACTGCGGAGGTAACCATACGGCAAACTATAGAGGCTGTGTAGTGTACAAGGATTTGAAGAATCGTATGCGACAAGCGACCGCAACGCGCAATCAAAATCCACAGAATGCGTACAGTGCGTCAAAAACTACGCCAGACGTCTTCTTCGCCAAAGCTGCGAGGCCCTCATTCGGTCCCCTAAACACCACCAACGGCTTCTCCTATGCCGATGCTCTACGATCTGGAATGGAAAATCCATTCCAGCCTTACTCACAAAGCGCTCAAAAGGCCCCAGAACAGCCACATAGCAAAATGGAAACTATGATGCTTACCAACAAAGTATGATGGAGCCTATGTCATTCATGAAAACGACCATGCAAACACTTGTTCAAAATCAGAACATGGTAAAACAGCTGCACGTAGCACAACAGTCTAAATAATCTAGGCAGACCCTACGAATTTCAATGTGGAACGCCAATGGTGTCTCACGGCATAAACTAGAATTGTCACAATTCTTAAACGAAAACCATATTGACGTTATGCTACTGGTGGAAACGCATCTAACAAGCAAATACAACCTTCAAATAAAAGGCTATACAATATACCGCACAGATCATCCGGATGGAAAAGCTCACGGCGGAACCGGAGTTCTAATCAGAGAACGCATTAAACACCATTTTCACAAAAGGTTTGCAACAAACTTCTTGCAGTCTACATCGATACAAATTCAGTCAAGTAACGGAAGCCTTTCAATTGCTGCCGTTTACTGCCCTCCTCGCTTCTCCATCTCGGAAGGACAATTTATGGACTTCTACAATTCACTTGGCGATCGTTTTATAGCCGCAGGAGACTACAATGCCAAACATACGCACTGGGGATCACGTCTAGTGACTCCCAAAGGAAGACAATTGTACAATGCAATTATAAATGTGAGAAATAAACTGGACCATGTTTCCCCTGAAAGTCCCACATACTGGCTAACAGACCAACGCAAGCTCCCAGACCTTATTGACTTTGCGGTGACAAAAAACATACCTCGCAACCTAATAAGTGCTAGAGCAGTCTCGGACTTATCATCAGACCACTCGCCTGTGCTCTAAACGCTCCTTCAAAGCCCAGAAATAACTGAACGCCCCTTCAGTCTGACGTCGCTAAGAACAAACTGGCTAAAATACAAGAAGTACGTGAGTGCCCACATAGATCTCGCCTCGGAGCTTAGTATTCGTGGCGGCAGCTAAAATCTCTACTCCTCAAGGGAAGGAAGCAGACCGAAACAAATACTACAAATCCAATCAGCAAATAGAACAGCTCGTGCGAGAAAAGAGACGCACGCGTCGTGATTAGCAAAAAAGCAGATCACCAGCTTCAAAGCAACGCCTTAACGAAGCAACCCGATTACTCGACCAGGCGCTGCACCAACAGGAAGAAAATGCACAGCTGAGGTACATCCAGAATCTTTCGCCAACAAGCACAAAGTATTCTTTGTGGAAGGCCCATCAAAATCTTAGCGCCCCAATTGAAACAACCACCCCGATAAGAAACTCTTCGGGACGCTGGGCTCGCAGCGACAAAGACAGAGCTGAAACATTCGCTACACATCTCAAAAGTGTCTTCCAGCCAAACCCTGCCTCGAATTCATTCGTCCTGCCACTAATTCAGCCAGAAGCCACCCCTCTGCCAACTACACCTTCTTTCCGGCCGAACAAAATTGAAAAAGTCATAAGAGGGCTAAAACCAAAAAAGGCTCCCGGCGGTGACCAACTGACGCCAAAGATGTTGATTGAACTACCAAAATGCGCTATAGATGTCGTCTGTAAACTATTTAATGGGATCATTAATCTCGGCTATTTTCCAAAAAAATGGAAGAAATCCATCATCATAATGATACCGAAACCTGGAAAAGACCACACAATTCCGACATCGTATAGACCAATAAGCCTTCTATCGTGTTTGTCTAAATTGTTTGAAAAATGCTTGCTAACTCGCATAATACCATATCTGGAAACTTTCAATATTATCCCAACACACCAATTTGGTTTCCGAAAAAACCACGGAACCATTGAGCAAGTGAACCGATTAACATCCGAAATACGCTCAGCCTTTGAACAGCGAGAATACTGTAGCGCTATTTTTCTCGATCTATCTCAAGCTTTCGACCGAGTTTGGCTTAAAGGACTCATGCACAAAATTAAAACGTATTTTCCAACATACAAGCTATTGGATCTCTACAATAGGGTATTCTCAGTGAGATGCAACGCAGCTACTACGGGTGACTACATCATCGAAGCTGGAGTTCCGCAAGGAAGCGCACTCGGCCCTTGTCTATATGTTTTGTATACTGCGGATATTCCTACGAACGAACAACTAACAACGTCAACGTTCGCCGACGTCACCGCTATCCTCAGTCGTCCAAATGCCCAACCCAAGCAACAAACCAACTCGCTAATCATCTCATAGCAGTGGAAAGGTGGCTGGTCGACTGGCGCATTAAAATAAACGAACAAAAGTGTAAACATGTAACGTTTACTCTTAATAGACAAACATGCCCACCGCTTTCACTAAACGGTATGCAGATCCCGCAAGCTAACGAAGTAACGTACCTAGGCGTCCACCTTGATAGACGACTAACCTGGCGTAAGTACATCGAATGCAAGAAGATGCACCTAAAACTAAAAGCTAGCAGCCTCCACTGGATCATAAACCCACGATCACCACTGTGCCTGGACTACAAGTTACTACTCTACAACTCAGTCCTCAAGCCTATCTGGACGTATGGCTCCCAGCTGTGGGGGAACGCAAGTAGCAGCAACATAGACATCATACAGCGCGCACAATCAAAAATCCTAAGAACTATCACTGGAGCACCTTGGTATGTTCGCAACGAAAACATCCACCGGGATCTTGGCATCCTCACAGTGAAAGACGAAATCCAGAAGCAAAAAGAGTTCTACAAAGAAAAGCTGTCTTTCCACCCAAATTTCCTCGCTCAGAAATTGACTCGGGTATCCAGCGGATCCCGCCTGCGACGCAACGATCTCCCAACCCAGCAATCGATTTTTAGTTAAAAATATAAGATTTTATATACCTCTTGTTAGTCTCGGAAAGAGAAGATTCAGGAAATAAAAGTTTAATTTTCTATGCCACCATATTTTCCTGAGGTGGGAAACAATAGCAAAATCCCTTGGCAAGTTCTATGCAAATTTAAATTTGTACAACGTAAGCATTTAAAAGCACGGAATAGTAATCAAGCATTTGACAAAATAGTATAGAGTTGGTTTATGTGATGTTAATTAGTGTGCAATAGACTTCTGCATGAATGCATCCAAAACTGCAAATTAATGACCTATTCTAGAAGTGGGCACCCTTTTTTCTGCAGAGTATATTTGGGTATGAGTAAGTGGGGTAGTATTCCACATTTGTACAGCAAAATTGGCGTGGAGTATTCAACACTGTACAGTGTTTTGGTTTGCAGTTGACTTACTGTACAGTGTGGGAAATTTCAGGACTGGTACATTTTATACGTCTAACCGGTACTTCTTACGATGTGTCTCTGGCACTAAATAACGTCAAACATACATAGGACAATCAAAAAAATAAGCAACAACCAATAAACTTTGTGACAAAAAACGAGAGTGCAATTATATACTTTATTCACTCGAAGTGAGTACCCTGAAAATGTTGTGCCATAGTGTTCAGGCCTATAGATTACTGTACAGTAGTATTTTAAGTACTCATAGGTAATCATACTCATACCTCTGTACATAACTGTCATGCTACAAATAAATACATCCATGCAGAAGTCTAGTGTGCAATACCAGGCGAACTCCGTAGCAGCTACAAGCAAAAATAGAGCCTCTAGGCATCAAGTGAGTTATGTCAGTGTAGATTAAGCAAACAAATAAATCTTTAGAGCGATGATCAGTAACAGAGCAGGTATGGCTAGGTCGATCTTTTATTAATGCTCTTTCAGCCATATGCGCTCAACAAAAAGAAACAAAAACATTCAAGATAAAACGAGACCAAGCGGCCTTTCAACAAATCTAGGGGCTTCGGACTAGCGCTTTCTACCAAGGAATTCCCTTTACCTTCTCTAAGTGGTTTTGAGCACTGCCCTTCGTCTCGGTTGGCGAGTTGCCGGCAATGCTGTTCTGTTCGCTGAGCAAGTCAGACTCGGACTCATCTTCGGTTTCGACGGAAAACTGGCTCAGCCAAAGGAAAAAATAATGCGGAAGGACCAAAATTATAATAGTGTGTTTCGAGCTTTGGTGGCTTTAAGTGCATTGTATCGTAGGTGGTATGAAAACGCTACGCTATCAACGCAGATCAGGGGATGTGACTTCCATCGCTGTCGGCTTAAAGTGATAGAACTGCTAGGGGGTACTCACCTTAGCAGTGGTTTTCTTCTCTGTTCGGTAGCGATTGCTAAGACCAACGGGTCCGACAAGGACAGGGCTCTCGATGTCGCCGACGAGGCTGCCCCCTCCGCCAAGGACGCCATTGCACTCGCTGTCGCCCAACAAACTGGAGTACTTCGAAGTCAGCGATGAGGTGGTGTTGGAGTTAAGGGTGGACGAGTTGGTTGTGGTATCTTCTTTGTCCAGTGACGTCATCACCATTGCGGCAAGCGGCGTCGATGAAGTAGAGTTGTTTGCCGTGCTGTTGCTTGTGTTCGTGTTGGACCCATTATGTTCGATCAGCGGCCACTTGGCCCTTGTTTTGGTCTGCTTCTCGATGGAGCTAACTGGGAGAGGAAAACAGAAACGTTATATTGCATATAACTATAGAACGCTACCACTTACTATATGAGTCGGGAAAATCTGCACCCTTCACCCGTAGACTGTTGATCTCGTCATCGATTTGTTGGTTCATTGCGGCGGCATTATCGATCACCAACAAAATGTTCTCGGGTTTGATGTCCGTGTGGATGATGCTGCACTTGCTGTGCAGGTAATCCAGCCCCTCCAGCACCTGACGGATTATATTACGCACCTGAACTATTGAAAGACCCTGGTAGTTGTTCTTAACGATCAGTTTGTACAGACTACAGCCGAGAGCTTCAAAAACCAAGCAGGTGTGCATTCCATTGACACCTCGAACCGTGAAATGGTTCATTAGACGAACGATTCGCTCCCGTTTTATGTCCAGCGGGTCTGCGTCACGGATTGCCTCCAGCAACCGGATCTCGTCCGCTGCCGTTTCAATGTAGTGCGGAGCACTCTTCACAACCTTGAGCGCCACGTACTTCTCTTCCCTGTGTGTTTTGCATATCGACGTGAGAAAAATCCCTTTGTTAATGCCATCCGAGCACTCACTTGAGATCCCGGCATAGCCAGACGGTCGAGAAATGGCCCCAGCCCAGTTTGCGGACCACACGAAACCGGTTGTCGAATATATCGCCAATGACGACCGGATGGTAGCCGCCGCGGCAATATTGAGAGGCATCCTCCTGTTCCTCATCCGACACGTAGAGACTGCTGTCCGACGAATCTGGGTAGATCTCGTCAGTATTACTAAGAGTTCCGCGTGGCTCCGAGCTAAAGCAAGATATCAGAAAACGTAAGAAATAATTTTAAAATGGAAATCCTATAATCAAAGTACACCCAACCCATTTCAAAAATAAAAACCCACGTGAAAGTTGAATGTTCTGGTTTCTCGTAATCGATTGGCAAGGACACAGCCTCCGTTTGAGGCAATGTAATGGTCAATGGTTGCTTTCGTGGCGGCAAATACGTGTCCAAGATGACTTCACCGGGCGTCACGGGCTCAAATAGCATAGGTAGATGGCGATGGAGCTTAGGGCGCTTAGACTGATGACGCAAAGCGATTAGGATCGGGCCCGCCGAGACACAGTTGCGCTTCTTCGTAAATCGCTTCCGCCGCTTTTTTTCTTCGACCTCCAGCAGAGCCTCCGTTTTCGCTTCTTGGGCGGCACGTCTCTCATGCTCTGAGACAAAGTTAAAATCGCAACTAAGCTCTTTAGCCACGTCAAGCGTAGCATTAGGCGGCTTCTCTGGTTCGCTACCGGAATTGCAAAGTCGGAGCAAATACATAAAATAGAGAAAGATCAGAAGCAGGCTTCCCTGCAGAACGCCCATGAAAATTGGGTCTTCAACAAGGGTCCCCAGAATTTGTTGGCCCAGTGTTAAACCCCAGCAGGCCCAGTCTAGAAGAAACTGCAGTATGTGAACGGAGTTGGGATAGAGATGGAGGAAAGCCTCTTGCCAGTCACTGACCGCCGTTGCATTGGCTTCCACAGGACAGGTGGCATCCGCTTCCTGGCCCGTCCAGAAATAGGTACCCATCTCGACCAGCTCGAATTCAATTGAATTTCCAATGCTATTCGATTTATGTCTTCGCTGGCGTGTTCACATGACCATGAGTTGCAGTTGTTGGGTTCGGCTGCATGTGTGAAACGCCCTTGACTTTTGTGGGCGCCCCAGCAATGGGGCAGCCGGAGAAGTTTCTATATACACACAACGCACTCAGCACAAACCAACTAGGCTCGCCGCATTCCGCTTATATAATCGCGCGGGGTAAATAAATAAAATGTTTCGCAGAGAGAAATTCGAATTATGAAAAGTATCTATAGCTGCGCAAGTATCTTTCCGTGTCCGCCCGATCCGTTCAGTTGAGGCCGCAAGAATGCCGAAATAGCTTTTCGGTTTTGTTTTCGCCGCCTCTTCCTGAGAAGCCATTGCGCAGTCGGTTTGTTTCGAACTTGCGCGAGTATTTTTGTTGTGGTATTTCTATTCTGTTTTTATTTGGATGCGCGCCCTTTCTCGATCCGCGTTCGTATAATGAATGGTATTACATGAGATCGGAGGAGCTCGTATCTTAGTGTTCTGGGCTTGTTCAATGTTACTGCGGTCCGGTGGCTTTTGGTGGTTGTAGCACAACCAAGAAGAAACATACCATAGCAATTTAAATAGGCACAAATGCACGTACATTTATATAGCGCGTCATCATTGTGCTTGTCAAGATTTCTTGGGCAACGGTCCAAGTTTGTCTTGCCTATTTACGATCTGGCTACTGCGAAACAAACAAGAGTGGAAAGCAGGACGCTGAACGCGTCGTGTATTAGAATGCTCGGAATAAATGAGAGGGGTCAGCAGTTGTCTGTGGCCTGCAGCGTCAGTTGCAACCAGCGGGACATAGTATGTGCTAATTTATAAGTTGTTAAAAGTGGCTAAGCCAACCGTATTGATTTCTTTCCAAACTCTGCTATTGTTTTTTGGCGTGATTCACAACGCTTTGTAATGAATCCCGAGGATGTGTGCACATCTACACGAATCTAACTGGTCATATTAGTATTTACAGAAATCCTTAAGAGAAACTAATATTTACAGGCAGCTATGGGACGCTAGAAAGAAGCGGCGGGACTGCAGGTGAGTGGGACCAAAGTCATAGAATGGTGGGGCTGTATCCCAAGGTAACTACTGCGGACTCGTAACTACTGTGGGGATGTATGGACATCTTTGATAGGAATCGCTTAGAAGTCGGCATATATTCTTAAATACGAGTATAGTTAAAGTTTTAGCCCACTTACGACCTTTCAACAACCAGTGTAGAAGACTAGACTATACGCTCTCAAAGAAATACATATAACAGATAGATCTTCCGCATTCCGCAAACGGCTCAATATTCATTTTGATTAGTTAATTAAAAAGCATTGCCTTTCGAGTAAAAAATAGTTTACTTACAGGCTGACGAAGGGCCCGCGTAGCGCCGGCATGTCCCGTCGGCGGTTTAGTGGTGGAGATAGCGACAGGGACAGAAAGTCTTGCTGTGCCTTGTCCTCGTCAACAATGCTGGTAGGATTACTGTAAATGCGCGTCGTCGGCAGGTATCCAATCTGCTGTAGAAAGTCATCCCGATAGGACAGCTTTGTGGTGGATTGTGAGGAGGTCAGTGGTACCGCCAACGCGGCTCCTGACCCGTAAAGCGGCTGGGACGAGGCCACGACGACGGTCGTCAAAGGTGCCTGGAATGCGGGTGAGTACAACCCGCCTCCACCGGCTACAGATGCTGATCCCGACCCGGTTCCCAACTCAGTTCCGTTCCCAGTTGTGTGATGGTGTAGATGAAGGTGGTGTGGCGTACTTGCCGCAGGTAATGGCGCGTGGAAGTGGGGATAGGGAATGATATGGGCTGACCCGCGGGACACGTACGGAGGGGTAATGATTTTATCATCAAAACTCCGCCGGAAGCCAAAGCCTTTCAGCGAGTTGCTGTAGTTCCGGTGCGATAGTGGCGAGGTTCCCAGATCAATGCTGGCTGCCGGACCCAGCATTCCGGCCGTCAGAGCACTACCTCCGGACACTGTTTTCCCGCTGGCCGTTGCCGTGGCACTGCTCAACATATTTAGCGCCGGTGAGGTTCGTAGCTGAGGGCTGCCTCCGTTTCCGTTCCCGCTTCCGACTCCAACGCTCACCCCTATTCCAGTCGTCGAGCTGGAAAGAGGCGGCGAGATGGCGCTCAGAGTGGAGATGCCGCTGTCACTACTACATATGCCGGCCGGCAGAGTCGGCAGCGAGGTCATTGGCGCATTGGTAGGCGAAATAAGGTGGTGCTTGCCTTTAGCGCCGCAGGGGCCGGACAGGCCGCTGCTGGGCAGTACGGGAGCCAGGTTGTCCCCTCCTCGCTTCGGTCGGCTGCTCTGTGAAAAGGGAACCAGCGGGGTTCGAGCTCCCGTCTTCTTTAGCGTCCTCGTTCGATTGTCTCGTCCCAATTCCCGGCGGAGGGTGACAGCTGATGCGAATGGTGTGGTGCTTGGACTACAGGGCTGCCGCTGCCGCTGCCACTGCCGATGGGAAGCAGCTACAGCTATAGCTACTCGGCGTCTTTGCCCTCATCGCTGGCCTGCTTCCTTTGTCCTTTGTCTCGGGCTAGACCCGTTCCGTGAAGCATACTTTTGTGCGTGGGAAAATCGATGAGCGTCTGTGGCCAAGTCATTTTTTAAAGCATTTTCTGAAATGTTTTTCTCGCATTGTAACCTAAATTGCGCATGAAAAAGTAAATCGAAAACCGACAACACATACACACAAAACGCACGCATGCACAACATACAAATGTGTAGGGTAATGGAAATTTTTTCACAAGTCGTTGGAGGTGCCTCGTATTTGTGGCTTTGTTGCTCCCGATGCCTTTGAACTTCCCAGGCCTGCCTCCGGCGTCAAGTTAACAGTGCAATTGATTATATCGAAAACTCGAAGGCTTCATTTTTTTTATCCCCGCAGGAGCGATTGGGGACCGAGCCAGAAGCAACTACAGGGCCTCCTATTGACGCTTTTTTCACAGTAAGGTCCGCACGATGTAGTTTCCCACGGACCGCCCTTCAGCTTCTGAGCCAACGGACGTGTCCGCGGCGAACGTGGTGGCGGCGAAGTTTCTTGCGCCTGCGAGAGAGTTGTCCGAATATGGCGAGAGCTTCGCCAACAGCGCATGTGCCGGCCGAGCATAGCACGGTTACTATTTGGAAGCAAAACAAAGCCAGGGAGGAGTCAATGCAGTCAGCTGTCGCCCCGGGTGGCTCTGGTGTTGGCCAGTGGGGAAAGCGGAGATATTTCCTGCCACCGACGGTTAGTTCGCTTGCCGCGGTAGAGCGGATGAAATGAAGAAAAAGTGACAGGCCGCTGAGTTTATAAAGTAAATTTATTGATCTCGACTCACAAGAGTACAATCGAAATTCGGAAACAATTTTTTAAGTTTTAATTTAATTTTTTTCTTAATTTTTTTTTGACTTTTACGAACAATAAATATAAATATGTCCAAGTTAAATCTGGGTCTCGAAACGGGCAGGCTTATTGCGCCCTTGCAATGCTTTCGGATTCCCCTTTTTGCAAAAATTTATGACGATTTCAAATGTTTTTAAGGGGGTACATAAATATTGAATTTAATCATTACAACTGGACTAGGCGCATTAATTTACATTAAAAGCGAGCTAATCGGTAATTAAAAAAAAGGAAAATTCAATATAATTCCGAAACGAATTTTGGAATATATGTACGTGCTACATTTTGGGGTTACAATTGAACTTTTGATTACTTGTGTTTAAGCTTTATTTATATTTATATATATATATATATATTTGCGATTGAATACATAAAGAGGGGGATATTATAATACGTTTTTAGTTATTAGCTTTTATTGTGTCCTCGCTCCTATCTCATTTTCAGTGTTATGCTTAATTGTTAAACTTGACTTATTTACATTTGCATTAGGATCGGATCGGAACGTGCAACTCAAAAATTCCTCTTTGCATGAAGAATACTGCTTGCTGTAACAATTTAGGGGGAGTGGGCATTTCGCTCGAAATTTTGTATCCAAAGCGACGACCCAAATGCGAGCTAGATACAGATATCATATACATATTGGTTAATTACAGTGCATGTTTATGTAGTCGGTTCTACAAGGATCCTATCTCCATCGCCTCCGCATTAGCCCCGAACATCAGTAGTTCTATCTTCAGACCGTTCCCCAAGCAAATGTATAAATTAACAGCCGACATACAGAATAAATATAACAAAAATAGGACCGGTACTATACTTCGCATGGTCCACCTGTGTGGGTGACAGGTCTTGCCACTCGGCCTCCAAAACGAATTGGATACTTAGGTTCTGTGCTCGACTATTGGAATTGCTGAAACGTTTACAGCGGGCGGAGCAAATGCAACCTGAACAACGCCAACTGGGGTTGCAGTGGGCGCCAGGAAGGCGCCGCGCCACAGAAACACTGTTTGAAAGTAAAGCTATCTGCTATCGCTTACAATAAATACATTGGTGTATATGTTAACTTGCTTCAACATATATCGCATCTTATAAACAAATTTAATAGTTACAAATTAATCTGGTTTCTCTTTCAGCTTGGGCTTGTTTCTGTCTATGTGTGGGTATGTCTGTGTCAGTATCTTTATGTACGCATGCACTTGGGTTTGGCTCGCTGGCTGCACTTGGCTAATATTTCTGATTGACCATGTCTAAAAATGAAGAAACAGGAGAGAGAGAGAGAAAGAGAACAGAGGTGAATGAAGGTGTAGACAAAATCAAAAATTGCACCTAAAAGTAAAACAGTTTTTACATGTTATGGCAGTGTCTTTTCATATAATTATGATTAAGATGTTCGAAGTTCGTATTCCTGCAAAATCAACAGCAAATAAAAGTATGAGTGCGCATTTAATATGGAATTAATCAAAGAGTTCTGAAGGTCTATGGCGTAAAAGCGACGTCGAGGGATATGTAATCAAAAGGCATGAGGGAAATTGAGTTGGCGTGGGTCCTATGGGTTTTTGGACGAGTTGTCATGGATGTTTTTAGTGAAGACTACATACACAAGTAGTGTCTAAAAATATACTTTGCGGACCATTAGGCACGCTCTGAATATCGGGCTTATCTCTATGGAGGCTTTTTTTCTCGAGTGCTGGCCATAGAAGGTTCACTGAAAGGCGGCGCTTCGAATTCAGCGACAGAAGGTTACGGTTACAGTATTTGTTCGATGGTCAAAGACGCTTGTTGGATTCCTAAGTAGGCTGGCTGACTGACAAGTTGGCTTCCAGCAAGACCATTTATATACCTGGTGTATAGGTGGTCTGCTCCGTAGTGTTTAGCGATGTATTCTCGTTGGCCGCTACAGGAGCGCCGGTGAAGGGGTTGACTCCCACGGCAGCACTGCTGGGTGGCGGCATGGCGAAGACAGGCTGTCCTCCGGCCTGTTCACGGGGTTGCGATGTAACGGGTGCCCCGCCCGTTCCCAGGTTTACGTCGTCCAGATCAACGTCTTCCTGCGGAGCCACAATAAACGTATTATATAGGATGCAGTGCGTGAGTTATATTTGCTTATAAATTTGCATTGAAAGCGTAGGTCGGGGCGATTCAATTTCAATTAATGATTATTAGTCATAAGCATCTACGATTACTAGCCTACTCTTAATCTACGACAGCCCTAGTGCAGGCGGATAAGAAATTGTACAAAGCTTTAGGTCAATACTACGAGCAGCAGCAGAGGCTTCATGATACATGTTACATTTACCCAAGCGTTTACAGCAAAGTGGTAGGTTATGCACCCTCGCCCGCAAACTTATCAAACATAATGGTCATTCCCGTCATCTCTCTTCAGCTGTGCCCTGGAACGCGTTAATTTTGCGACATAATGTTGGTGTAGCTTGTTCTCGAAAACAAATAAATTTCGGCCGGTTACAGTTACCGGGAAGGTTGTACTCGAATTTGGATATTGGCTAATTGTTAGTTAGTTAGTTGGTGGGTTAGTTGGCGGGAGGCAGGCGGCGCTACACCGGGCTCATGCCGTACTCGTGCCGGTGTCATTTTCGATGCGCATACTTACGAGACGTGGTTGCTGTCCCAGGTGCGGTGGCAGATCGCTGGCCTCCCGATTGCCATCGGGACGCTGTCGGTCGCGGTCGAGAGCGAGTGTGTAGGTGGTGGGTGGGTGGTAGTAGGTGGTGGAATGATGAGTCGATCGCAAAGATTCAGAAAAAATAAGTTCAGAAAAACAAAAAACAGAAACGTAAGTCGTCAGCTTCTCGTAAACTGCTTTGGTTTCGCGGATGCAGTCGCATAAACAAACGTACCGGTCGGTGCAAACTTAAACTGAAGGCGGAATGGGACACGTACAAAACAAGAAAAGCAATCGTGGATGAAATTAAAATCTCGTTATTTACGTCTGCCTCCTGCATTTCTCGATCGCAGTCAAGGGATATTGAGCTGGGGCTCTTTTCGATAGGATTAGGTACAATTTTCAAAGAGGCGTAAATATACTGAAAGCATTTGATGATTTTCATGGAAAAACAAACAATATCTGATGACGTTATCGGCTATTTGATACGTACAACTTAATTGGAATGGTTAAAAGAGTTTGTGGGCGGGTTAGTCGTGATTACCTCTGGCTCCTGACCTCTGTCCCGGACTGAGCAAAACGTATTGTTAGGCAGTGAACACCGACCCAAAATTCCATACTTACCAACATAAAACTACAGAGATAAACGTGCAAATGGATAGTCACGTGTTTGTATAAGCTAAATCAAACCAAACAAGGACAGCAAAGTGCCAGGCGGTTGACAACAAATGGGATACTCTAAGCAATGGAGGGTGCGTTTATTGTTTGGTCAGGCTAACTAGTAAGCAATGCCGTTGTCAGTCACAAATTATCGCTTTACACATTATTCTACATTAGGGACCCTCACAAAAATCATCAAAATGGAAATTATTCGGAATAGCTCGATTCAGTGGATGGAGCATGCGTTAGAAAAGCTTAGGAATGAGCTTTGCACCAGATTGGTTTTCTTGTTTTATCATGGCTAGACTAAATCATAAGGGGTTCAGTTAGTATCAGGCGGGCGGGACGGGGCAAGGCAAGGATAGGCCAATTCAAACATCACTCACATTCAGATGTGAATACTGATCGTGTGACTCGTTCACTGGTGGCTTGAACTTGCCGCAGCAGAAGTTGCAGCAACAGCAGCAGCAACAGCAACAGCAGCATCCCGTTACTATGGCGCAGCAGAAGAATAGGGCCTGCAAATAGAGTGACGATTAGCCCACCGGTCCGACGATGAGGAGCCGCTGATGTCTAACCTTAACTGCCGGCGACGTAACAACGAAGTACGCGTTGACGTTCTCCTCGCCGAACTGTTCGGCGATGTACAGGCCCAGGGAGCCATAGTTGTCATAAATGTTGCGCTTGGTCTGGTCGCTCAGTATCGAGTGTGCCCGGTTCACCTCCTTAAACTGAAAAAGATTATTTAATCATTTTTGGCTTACAACCGCTGTGCTCAGCCACAATTACCTTTTCAGCCGCATCGACGTTGTCGGGGTTCTTGTCCGGGTGATATTTGAGGGCGAGCTTTCGGTACGTCTTCTTAATGTCATCCCCAGTGGCCGTCTTCGGCAGTCCCAGGATTTCGTAGAGCGAATCGCCAGATGTGCTGAATGTAGGGAAAATAATGGCGCATAAGTTAGCCCGCACAAATAATGAGAAGCACTGAGCGATGACTCAGAACAGTTGGGGGCTTGCCAAGCCCGTCCCAAAGGGCTGCAACCGGGCCCACACTGTTAGGGCTGCAGCAGGGTCGCGTGCAGCATAAGTTGCACTTGAGCGCCAGGTGGTAGGGCAGGTGGTGGGGTTCTTCTCTATTTATAGGCAGGGCAAGTGCATAGGAGGCGGAACTGCGGGCAGGGAGCCAGGCTAATGTGCAAGTTTTCACCTTGTCGTGGCATCTTGGAGCTGATAAGAGAAGCCTTCCTCGAAGCAGCCGCAAACAAGGCGATTAGCTAGCTGTTCCGGGGGATAAGGGCCCTGCGATTAGTAGGCGGACGGGCTGCAATGGGTGGCTGCCCATGGCCAAGGACGAGCGCAGTCGTCACGAAGGCGCAAGCAGCGCCAACTGGCGCTCGCCTTGAGCACAGGGCTCGCAACTGGGCCAACGACACACACACACACTTGGGAGCAGCCATTACTCATGTCCGACAGAATCGAAGTTAATGCGGCCGTAAAACTCTTGCCCAGATAAGGGTGCCAGAGGGCTGCTAGCGAGAGAGCCATCGGATCGCGATATTGCGGCCAGACACCATACGGGCGGGCGCAAGGGAGCAAAAGGGAGCAAGCAATCGTGGGATGCAGGACCCGACCTTGGCCTTGGCCAGGACGGAGTCCTTGCTATCGTTCCCTGCAGCTGCCCCTGCCCGTCTCCTTCCCCGGATCACCCAAAGAGGGCCTGCGCCCGTTCAACACAACTTCTGCCGCGAAAAATCAATGCGACGCCGACCGCGCTGCCGCCGCAATCGCGCAGCTGCTGCTGCTGGGAGGCTTCTGTGTGAATGAGTGCTGTGCTGTGCTGACTGGTCGGGCGGGCGCTCTGTGTGTATGTGCTGTGTGCGCGCAGTGGGAGAAAAAGGTCGCGTTGCGGGCTCCGAGGGGCGGGGGGCTGTGCGAATTCTACTTACGAGAGCTTCCTTTTGTCCATGCCTGGGGCGCTCATGTTGCTTGTGTTACTGCTGCTATTTCTAACTGCCGCGGCTGCGAGTGGGTTCTAAGTGTTGCGATCGCTGTCACACGCCTTGGACACCGTCGAGCACCTCTCTCTGCGGTATACAGTTCTGTTGCAAATGCTTTCGCTGCCGCTGTCGCCGATGCCTCGTTCCCTTTTCTTATGGCTGGTGCAGAGTGACCGTTTGTAGGGGGCCCCTCAAAAGTCTCACTCGCTGTCAGGAGACTTATCGAATGTAAAGTTATCGATTCAAGAACAGGCAAACACAAATGCTTCTAAAAAACGGACTAAGATTTATAAATTCCGGCTGACATTATTATAGAGAAAACTTTTTTACATTTTTTAGCTAGAGTCGAGCGTTGATGATAAATGCTTGTGGCACCAGAACAGGAACACATAATTGAACGATTCGAGTCAAAAAAGTAGTAAATAAGGTTAACACATATGGGATTGTATTTAAGGTTTGCGAAGCTGCCTTCTAGAGTGCGTTAAAAAGACAAAAACAAAAAACTAGCCCTTATACCAAACACCAAACTATTCCTTTGTTGCCAGTTGAAGAAATAAATTCAAATTCAAATTTGACAGCGCCGTTCAAGTATACGCGCCAAACTCGCAATGTAAATGTGAATGGTCGTAAATGCTGACAGACACATTTTGAAAAATATTATCAAATTAAATTCTCTTTATTTACAGTTATTACATATTCCTCGGAGGTTAACTAGTCAAATGACTTAGATCCAGCTTGTAAATGTTTTGGTCAAAAAAGGTAAAACAACAAAAAGGATAACTCATCCCATTACCTCAATTTAAAATGAATGGAAAGGAGGGCAAGGGCAGAACTTCTAGTCATTTCTACTACATATTAAGGTGGCCTTGAAAAGATAGACATGATAAAAGAAACTATTTGCCTGATAACAAACTTTGTCAAAATGGACATTGCATTTAATATCCATTTTGCATTCAAAAGGAAAATGTGGAAGTACATTGTTGTACGTCCTTCTTGTATATTGTCCTTGTTCTTGTACATTTGCCATTCAACCAAAAAGTAGCATGATTCTGACATTCTCACTTCGAATGGCTACTATATCGCCGTGAATGGCTCATTCACTTAACATGTGTTCCTTTTGTCGGCGGCGGAGGTTGATTAAACGCACTGAATGTAACAACAAAAATTACGTTTTTCTTTTGATTTCTTTTTTTTGTTAGGCCTTTAACATATTGTTTAAACAATTTACGAAAACCTGTCTATTATATCTACTTCATGGTAATTTTAAATTTTGTAAGAGGGTATCCCGAACTTTCAAATGAAAATACATATGTACATATCTGTCCCTGAAATATTTGCCAGCCATTATCGCGTAACCCACAGGCGCGCAGGGGAAAAGCTTTTAATATTAACGTGTTAAGTTAAGTTAAATCAGGTAGAAAATAAGAACCGGGACATATATTCGAGACACTCGACTATAATAGTTGTTTGGTTTTGAATGCATGTCGAATCTATCTAAGACAGCATTAAAAATAAATCATTTGGCTCACTTAAATACCCTATTTAAATGTATTCCGTTCTGTTTTGGTGATTTATTCCTTTGAAACATTTTCTTTTAATAAATAGGTACATGATATAACTCTCGATGTCGAGCCAATCCCTTTTATCGGCCAGCAGCGGAGATAAAAGAATAGTGGAGTCTCTGGTATTCGTCAAACCATAAATTCATATAAACAGTGGATATAACGGTCGGGATACCTAGACGGAACTATTATTTCAAAAATCATTTATGTTGAAGTTAAAAAAATGCACAGACTAGTCAAAATTTAACAGTTTTTGGTTAGTAAATTCCAATTAATGAGTTTTCCTCCGGCAAACTCTGCACACGGAGGAAAGTTTAGTGCAACCACTTTAAATGGAGCTGTCCATCGTGCAGTTCACACCCAGTGAGGTAGCAGTCAGCGGGTAAGGCACTGCCCAGTTATACGATCCTCTTATTAACGTTAATCTTTAACGACATCGTGAAATAACAATCCTTCCCTGCTCAGTGAAAGCTGGCAGTAGTATCCATGATCCACAAAGCTGGCAAGCCGGAAAACGACCCTGCGTTCTACTGGCCGATCAGTCTTCTTCCTTCGATGTTTGAGGTGTTTGAGAGATTGATTGCCGCCAGGATTGATTGTCTAGTCTCGGGGAGTCATTCCTGAGCACCAGTTCGGTTTTCGCACTGGCCACTGCACTGTTTAAAAACTTCGTCGGGTTTTTGAACAAATACTGGCTGCATTCGACAGGGAGGAATATTGTAATGCCCTCTTCCTGGACATCCGAGAAGCGTTCGACCTGGTTTGGCACACCAGGTGGAGGAAAGAAAATTTTCTGTCCGCTCCCATTCCGCCACATCGAGGCAATATGCAGTGGGAGCTGGCGTTCCACAGATAAAAGTTGTTGGCCCATTACTGTACTTCCTGTACACCTACGACATGACGCAGCCTGATGGACTGGGATACAGCGCGATGGTGGCAACGTTTGCTGATGACGTTTGTGTCACATATCGCTCTAACAGTGAGCATGATGCGGCTGATTGTATACAGCAGTACGCCTCAATTTTTGAGGAATGGGCGAGGCGCTGGAACATTCGCATTATCTAATGTGTCCTTTACCTTGCGCAGGAACACACCACCAAGTTCAGATTGAGGGGACGCCGGTCCAACAGCCCATGTCTGCCAGATACCCGCCTACTGGACCGTAGGCTAACCTTCAAGGAGCAGGTAAAGGAACTACGTACCAGGATTAGATCTGCAGTGACCAAGCATCTTTGGGTCATCGGGCCGCCAAGCAAGCGGTATACAACCACGTGATTGCACCAATTTGGCGATATGGGCTCCAAATTTGGGGACTCGCTTGCGACACCCAAATCATGCGTATATAAGCAGCACGGAACCGTATCACAAGGGTAATCATGGGCTGCGAGTGTTTGCAACGGCACCGGAATCGTTTGGCAGCTGGCCTTACCAGACCAATACCGGAACAGCGCCTTTATAGAAGACATCCAAGACATCTCATTTACGCACTGTCACCAGACGCTAATCACTTGTTTATTGTTTGATTGTTTCTTGTTATAGCTAACCACATAAGTTAGCCGGCGCCCATGTAACATTAAAGAAAACAATTAGAAACGCTGTAGTCAAGATTTCTCGACAACGAGATACCATGTACCTGTCTTGCCGTTGCCGTGGCAAGGGGTGGGTAAAACTTTAATTGGTCATATCTTCTATATTTATTGTCCGATCTGAACGTAATTTTGCATGCACGTCTTAAACGATCAGCAAATTTAACAGACTTAAAATTAAGTATCTAGCTTTTATCGTTTTGGAGATATCGATTTTTTTGCGAATACGAAGGCGGAAAGGGGCGTGACAAAAATATGGAAATGGCATTATCTGCATAATTGTTAAACGGTCCTAATGCAAAAAGAAACAGGTCTTTAGCTCCTATTTTGTCCAAGTTATCGAAGAAAATACAGTTTTATACAAATTACGAAGGCGGAAAGGGGCGTGGCAAAATTGAAATGAACTCGACCTGCGTACACAAATAACGGACCTAAAGCAAAAAGAATTACACCTCTAGCTCTTACCATCTCCGAGAACGACGTGTTCATACATACAGACGGACGGACAGACGGACGGACAGACAGACGGACAGACGGACATGGCTAGATCGACTCGGCTGTTGATGCTGATCAAGAATATATACACTTTATAGGGTCGGAAACGTTTCCTTCTCCCTGTTACATACTTTGCACAAACTTAATATACCATTTGTACCTTAAGGTACATGGTATAAAAACTCTTAAACTCTTATAATACGATGCTAAACCAAAAACGATGGGAATGGATATTGTAAATAATGGTATATAGTTTATTTGTACAGATAAATATATAAATAATTTGTGCTGTGTTTCGTGTAAACCGTTGTTAAAAAAGTGCGTCTCTTTAGTTCGTATATATTTGGCATTACAAAGTTTATGTAAGGTGTTAACTATTTCCCCCCGGTTGCCCCCAAATGAAATATATGTGCCGTTTTTAATTAATATTTAAAGATTATAAAAATGTTTACTTCAGCTCCGGAAGTCTGCGGATGCGCATTTGCCATTACAAAATGCAACCTAAACTCATTTTCCAGTAACCTCCTAGGAGGGAAGCACGTTTTTGTTCTGTGTCAGTTATGTTGTTGTTGTGATTTTAGTTTCTTGTACTTTCGTTATTCGCTTTGTGTTTTATGTTTTAAGACTATTTTGTCGTTTAATTAGTTAATTTTTTTTAAAGGTACCCAATGGGTATTACTCAATGCGAGTATTCTCGAAAGCATATTTTTAACATTTGGTTTAAAGAATGCGGTACACTTGCCCAAAGATCTGGAAATGTGTTGGATATAGTGGTACGATCCGGAAAATTAATAATATATTTATAATACATTTCTAGATATGTGGTGAAAGTTTCATAGCAATAGCACACCTAGAAGTATTTGTGGCCGCGGTTCCATACAGGCCCGACCACAGTGCATCTCCGAAAACGACGTGCTTATACATACAGACGGACAGACAGACGGACTGACGGACAGACAGACGGACATGGCTAGATCAACTCAGCTGTTGATGCTGATCAAGAATATATGTATATACTTCATAGGGTCGGAAAGGCTTCCTTCTCCCTATTATACACATTGCACAAAGTTCATATGCCATTTGTACCTTAATGGTATAAAAAAAAAAATAATAAAAACAACGACCTATTTGAGACCAGTTGTCACACGTTGTGAGGTCCAAAAAATTCTACATGTGTAAGTATGTACATATATGCATGTACTACAGGTCATTAATTATTAATTAATTAATTAATTAATACATTATTAACCCGAATGATTTGTTGTTGAATTGGTATTGTTATGTTTTCGTAATGTTTTTGTAAGGAAGATGCAAACTGCAAGATCCAACCACGAAGGAAATGACACATAATTTAATGATTGTCCCAAAAGAGGACAGATTTTAAATATATGTTAAGAGAGAGAAAAAAAAAATCTTTTGAAATTAGAAATTTTGTTGTCACGCGGATTGGATTTCGATTTTAAAGGGAAAATCTCTAATGCAACAGAAATTTAAGAAGTCAAATAAAATTGATAAATAAAATTAAAAAAAAAACTTGTATAAATGTATAAGAGTAAGATTTTGTATACTTTGTTAATATTTTTATAATTTTATTATGTGAAAGCGAATGTTATTTTAAAATACCAATATCAAGAGTTCCACAGCATTGTTGGCTTTTTTGCATTTCGTCGGAACGGAAGCATTTAATTGTATGCTTTAAAAACCCAAAACAACGATGATATGCATTACCAATTTAACTTACATACGTATTGGGACACTTACACGCTATCACAGCGCTCTGGCAACGCCGCAAAAAAAGCTTACCGCAATAGTGAGAAAGCTCTTTGGCCACACTGCCAAGCATTGGTGCCTTTTTAGCTTTTTCCCGTAAAATCTGGCTTTTTTGGAAATCAGTTGCAGGAAAAAATTCGGAATTGCGGGAAGCAGAAATGTTGGATTTTGTTAGACCCTTTTATTTTAATGTTGCAATCCGTGCGATTAACCTTTTTCCTTTTTCAATTTTAATTAGTAAAATCCGCTGTTGCTTAGAAAAACTGCGTTCTGTATCCCACGCATAAAATTGCGAAAGTGAACGACCCTAAGTGGTTATCGATTGAATTATCAGTGTCACGCATTTTAAACTATTGGAAAGAGCTTAAACTGAATTTCAGTTTGGCTTCAACAAAGAATAGTGTTTTAAAATATTTTTAGCTTTTTTTTATACAAAGGTGGCACCACTGCTGCCGAGCCGTTGACAGTGGCGGTTGACACGAATCGACGAGTGCGAAAACGAACGCTGAAGCTGTAAGACAGAAGCGGGGAAAAGCTGCCTCTATGGCGCAAAGTTTGTAAATGTTTAGAAGTGAAGTAAAATTAAAAGCAAATAAGTCCGCGACTGTCGAGAGTTTATAAAATAAGCGATTCCATTGGCGCGACGGAGGAAGGCAGACGCCTGTTTTGCATGCCTGTCGTGGTGTGTGCCGACGTTAGCGGTTTTTAGCAACAGGTGCTGTTGGCGGTGAAAAACTTGCTGGCGCCTTGGCGGCAAATGGTTCATGGTGAGGAAAGGCGCGCTTTGTCTAAATTGAATTTGTGCTCATAGGCAGACAGACATAGGCTTGGTATTAGCCAGCTCCTCCGAAGGGGGTTAGCGTCTGGCGGTGCGCGTGAAGAAATTGAATTGGCTGGCCAGCGTTCGCTCGAAACCGAAATCAGTGTCGCAAATGTGGTACTAATAAATTATCGCACATTCGCAGGCCGCGGTTCGCAATTGAGAGTGCTTCATTAATGTAGAAATCGCAAATGAAAGAGAATGTTTAGGTTGTGGCGGCTGCGTTTGTTTCGGACGTGACCGAACTGTGTAAGCGAAGCTGGGAACTCCCAAAACAACACGGCAAGGAGCAGTGAGCTCCCCCAACGCCCTCCCATCACAAATCACAAATCAAACCCCACATGCAGCCCCATTAGCATCGCAGCGCAAACAAAGCTCCGTAAATGAATGAGTAAGTGATATGGCCCAGCTTCTCTGCAGCATACAGTGCGTATGAGTACGACGGTTCTTACGCAATTAATCGAATAATCGCATCATATCACACTTCTCTGTGAAATTTGCATACAGCAACCGGAAAATAGTTGAAAGGCTATATAAAAAAGACTCAAATAAGGCTGCTCCACGCAATGTCTGACGGCCCCCGCTGCTGAGAAACCCCACCAGACACCAAGAATATGTGGCTCACTATGCCATTTTTCCATAATTTTTTTAAAGTTCTGGTTGCAGTGTGGACCTCGAAATGAGTCAGCCGCTCGCATGCCAGGGCGTACCTCTCTGCAAAAGTGGCGGCGCTCTTGTCATAAGCACGCTGCTGCCAAATTGCACTCGCTCGAGGGGGTGGGGTGCGGCCCCATTGCCATTCTGTATTTGCGCTCGACGTCGCTGCCTTACTGACCACATCCAAGCCAGCAAGTGCACATACTCGTGTGTGTAGGGGTCGCAAAACACACCTCAAGTATGTGGATGCCAAACTTGGTTAATACTTTAATAGGCCAATTCATATTAAATCGGATTAGGGGAATTAAGAAGGGAAAAGCTATTGGGTAAATTCTCAAAACAAATGGAGACTCATTCTCAGCCGCACTTGTCTGTCATTATCAAACTTTGAACACGTTTCACTCGAAGCACTGGTTGTAAAGCTGTTGGAAAAAGTTCTTCCCAATCTGAACGAATACAATACGTGTACGATTGGGATTTATTTTAGGTTTCAAAATCTCCGAAAAACGTGTCCTTGAAGAGTATCCTCAGCTAATTTGTGTAGATTTCATCATTATTCGAAATGTGCTTGTATTTTCATAGTGTTTTCTTTTCGTGGATTGCATTCGGAAAAGCCAAAAATATTTGTGATTAAGGCTCGTGGCTAGAGGTCGCAGCCGGGCATTAGACGGCCTTTATGTGGATATTTTGGGAAAACGTTATCTCCGTCGTCATCGTCGCAAACGCATTAAAATTTAAATATCTGTTTACCCGCCATTTATAAAACTTATAATGTTGATTACCCACAAAACTGGGCAAAGAGATTACTTGTTGGGTAGAGGATGGGATGTTCCACACGGAACGCAAATTACCCGCGAAATTTCAGTCCCATCCGCAGTCAACCGCCGCACCCACTCGGCACCTGCATGTGGAAAACGCTAATTTAATCAAACCTGTATGCAGATGGCTTTTCAATCGTCTCCTCGAACTTCGCCCGCGTGTTGGGCAGTGGCATATCACTAGAGCAGCTCCAAATGCAAAGCACTTGCACAGGGCCTTCAGTTGAAGCTATAAACGTAGTCGGAGCGAGCGTCGGAGTGTCGAAGTGAGCGCCCGACATATGTTACATTCTATTGGACGCTTATCAGCGCTTACAGCAACTAAACAAGCGACGGCAGCAATATTGCCACCAGGTTTGCTTGGCGACAAAGAGCCTCACCCACAGTTGGCACACTTTTTTTGGGGGCTTGGTTCAGGGGGTAGGCGTAGGGGTTGGTCGCTTGGCGGGGGTTGCAAATGCCATCCCATTAAATGTTATACAAAAATTAACATAGCCATTAACGCGAAGCCGGAAGGTGGAGGGGAAGGAGCAATAGGGAAAGAGCCTACTTTGGCATCGTGCGTGTGAGCACCAAACTTTAATTCAAGTTGGAATCGTCGATGGAGAAACAAGATTATTGCAGCACAGAAAAATGCCAACAATTTCGTCCCCCTAAAACAATATTCTTGATTGAAATGTTTTTTTTTCTTTTAAATCAATTTTTCTTAGTTGTTATTCCAAACTCGCACAATATGCACAAATAGAAATTCATGTTGAAAGTTATATTTTTTCTATATTTATACCTGGTTTATAAAAAATAACCACAATCGTTCTTAACTACAATCGTTCGACTATAATCGCTTTTACTTGTTTTTGTGTGGCCTTGTAACAATATATAGTACCTTAGGGTTTCCTTAGATACCTAACCATGTGTTAGGTTCTTTATTTGACACTTAATAACCAAATTTGAAAGTGAGACCAAACCCGAAATTGAGAAGGGTCAAAGCGGCAAAATTTTTGTCATTTGCGCAAACAAAAGTGCGCGTAACCGGCGTAACCGGCTGATTTTCGCAACACAGATAGAGAATGGTCCTACCAATGTAATATCCAAATTTTGTGCATATTTAGTTAAATTTGCGGATGCCACAGAATTTCGTGTTTTGCGGGGGCGTCGGGGGAGGTAGCCGATTTTTAAAATAAACTTGTGCTGAACTGATATCCCCAGAATCCGAATGTGAAATTAGTTTTTCTCTATCTATTATAGTATCCAAAATCTAGGCGTTCATACAGACAGACGGACGGACGGGCATGGCTAGATCGACTCGGCTGTTGATGCTGATCAAGAATATACTTTATAGGGTCGGAAAAGCTTCCTTCCCCCTGTTACATACATTCGCACGAATCCAATGTACCCTTGTTTTTATACCATGTACCTTAAGGTACAAATGGTATATTAAGTTTGTGCAAAGTATGTAACAGGGAGAAGGAAGCGTTTCCGACCCTATAAAGTATATATATTCTTGATCAGCATCAACAGCCGAGTCGATCTAGCCATGTCCGTCTGTCCGTCTGTCTGTCCGTCTAACTGTCCGTCTGTCTGTCCGTCTGTATGTATGAACACGTCGTTCTCGGAGATGGTAAGAGCTAGAGGTGTAATTTTGCTTTAGGTCCGTTATATGTGTACGCAGGTCGAGTTTATTTAAAATTTTTGCCACGCCCCTTTCCGCCTTCGTAATTTGCATAAAACTGTATTTTCTTCGATAACTTGGACAAAATAAGAGCTAGTGACCTGTTTCTTTTTGCATTAGGACCGTTTAACAATTATGCAGATAATGCCATTTCCATATTTTTGCCACGCCCCTTTCCGCTCTAGCATTCGCTAAAAAATCGATATCTCCAAAATGCTAGAGACTTAATTTTAAGTCTGCTAAATCTGCTGATCGTCAAACACGTGCATGCAAAATTACGTTCAGATCGGACAAAAAATATAGAAGATATGGCCAATTAAAGTTTTACCCACCCCTTCCCACGGCAACGGCAAGAGAGGTACATGGTATCTCGTTGTCGAGGAATCTCGACTACAGCGTTTCTACTTGTTTTTAGAACCGGGTATACATACTATTTTCAAGTATTCCTAATAGATTAAGTTGAAAAAATGCTTCTCCTGTAAAATAATTTTTTTCTACATACGATACATTCGCGGAAATGCGTCGATATGACAATGTAAAACCGCACAGCTTGGTCATCGAGTTATAGCCCTTACAATTTATTGAACAAATCCAGAATTTTCAAATAACAACATTTTGAATCCCACTATGAGTAAAACCGTGGACTTAAGTCCTTAAGCAGGACTTAAGCTTAAAGTTTTAGACTGTAGGTTTTACCGCTCTGTTCGAATTTCTTTTTAAGTTAAAGAGCAGGATAACTGACACCCGTTAACACATTCCTTTGAAAAATAAACTTAAGTATAACGCATTTAAATGCAATTTGTGCCATTATTCTCTCTTGTGCGACTTGCAAGTGAAACGCACACAGCGATAGCAGCAAACGAAGGTGGTGTGAGGCGGCTGCTTGACTCGGGAGTCTTAAAGCCAGCGGGTAAGCAGCAGGAAAGACCTTTGCAAAAGAGTCAACAGGACGCTAGCTTTAAAGCGAGTTGATAAAACATACACAAGTGTGTAAATTAGAACAAACTCTACAATCTATTTACTTAAAAAGGATGCTTGGGATAGGTAAAAGATAATATGTCATACTACTATGGGCAAACATTTTTAATTTAATATTCGTGGTCTGTACATTACGGACTAGTTATTTTTTTTTTAGACTGTTAATGATACCCTGACCGACAATTTCACGACAATGTCATTAGCAACAATTAGGATCGCTTTAGTCGATATTTCTCGACAACGAGATACCATGTACCTCTTTTCTTTATCAACCATTTTTATACCATGTACCTTAAGGTACAAATGGTATATTAACTTTGGGCAAATGTATGTAACAGGCAGAAGGAGACATCTCGGACCCCATAAAGTATATATATTCTTGATCAGCATCCACAGCACGTTAAGCAATGGGACCGCGCGAAAAAAAAAAAAAAATATATATATATATACTTTATGAGGTCGGAGTTGTCTTCTTCTGCCTTTTACATACATTTGCATAAAATTAATATACCATTTGTACCTTATGGTACAGGGTATAAAAATACATTTTTCGTTTTTTACAATGTCTGATATTTGAGCAGAGAATTGCCATAAAATTTTGGTTTCAGGAATGAAATTTCGGCTGCGGAAACGGTAAGGATGTTGTGGAAGGGTTGGGTGATTCTCCAATGTCCCAGAAAAATGTTTATAAGTGCTACAAAGACATAAAGAGGGTCGGGAACGTGTTGATGACTTTGAGCGCTCTGGGCTTTCACCGACGTCAACACGTTAATTAAGTGAACGAATTAGTGCTCGAAAGTCGTCGGTTGACTGTTAGAGACCTTACTGATATGATCGGAATATCAGAAGGATCTGTGAAAACCATTTTGAAAGATCATTTGGGTCTACGAAAAGTCAAATCTCGTTTGGTACCGAAAACACGATAATGCACCGTCTCACACTGTACTTGTTCTTCGTGACTATTTCGCCAAGAATTCGTTCCGCAACCAACGCATTCTCCTGATTTGGCTCAGTGCGACTTCTGGCTATTCCCAAAACTCAAGAGACCATTCCGGGGAACGCGTTTCAAGTCGTTGAGATAAAGGCTGAATAGAAGAGGGCGTTCCGAGGATTTCGAAAAACGTTGGCATAAGTTTTTATCGTGAGCGGATTACTTTGAAGAAGTTTTTCATTTTATAAACAAATTCACCCTGCCTTTTGCTTACAGTCCTTGAAAACTTGTAACTTTTATAATCCAAAAAGCTAGTAAAATACATTTCACTTCATTACACGTTGTAACTTATCCTGAACCATAACGATAAAAAATAAAATTATCAAAAATTAAAAAAAAACAAGTAGAAACGCTGTAGTCGAGATTCCTCGACAACGAGATACCATGTACCTCTCTTGCCGTTGCCGTGGGAAGGGGTGGGTGAATCTTTAATTGGTCATATCTTCTATATTTACGTAATCTGAACGTAATTTTGCATGCACGTGTTTGACGATCAGCAGACTTAGCAGACTCAAAATTAAGTCTTTAGCTTTTACCATTTTGGAGATATCGATTTTTTTGCGAATACGAGGGCGGAAAGGGGCGTGGCAAAAATATGGAAATGGCATTATCTGCATAATTGTTAAACGGTCCTAATGCAAAAAGAAACAGCTCTCTAGCTCTTATTTTGTCCAAGTAATCGAAGAAAATACAGTTTTATGCAAATTACGAAGGCGGAAAGGGGCGTGGCAAAAATTTGAAATAAACTCAACCTGCGTACACACATAACGGACCTAAAGCAAAAAGAATTACACCTCTAGCTCTTACCATCTCCGAGAACGACGTGTTCATACATACAGACCGACAGACAGACGGACAGACGGACATGGCTAGATCGACTCGGATGTTGATGCTGATCAAGAATATATATACTTTATAGGGTCGGAAACGCTTCCTTCTCCCTGTTACATACTTAATATACCATTTGTACCTTAAGGTACATGGTATAAAAAACATTTCTATTTGTTTATTTTGAGAACCAATGAAAGCATTCGGGGGGAAATAAAGTAGGGGTTCCCCCCTGGTGGGAAAGGGCGTCCGCCAAATTTGAACAGGCCTTTGAAATGAATTTTGAAATAATGAATGAGCTGTATACCTGACGCTCATCAATTTTGTGACTTGTCTCCTATTGAACACACACCTCGTTGACCTTACATTTTCTCAACCTGAAATGACTAATGATAAAGTGCGTTCTTTGTTCAACTTTTTTTTTACTTTTTTATTAGCCTAACTTTTTACAAAAAATTGATGTGGTAGGCGCCTTTTCCGTAGGGCGAGAATTGGTTTGTTGCAAGGAAGTAGACGCCTGACTTGGTCGGACGCTCTTCCCTTTGTCCCATTTTGAGGTTGGACCAGCGGCAATTTTGGGCGTTCATTGACTCGACAGAGGGGCACAAGGCGCTGACGAAATCATTTGTTGGCGCCCACATTTCCGACAGTAGTACAAAGGCGCGCTCGTGCGAACAGATGGCATCAGAACAGCCAGGTTGCTCCGCACCTCCATTAGGGTAATAGTCGACATGGCCCAAAGTCTCCCAGGTTCCTGCATCTCCGGCATTGGTGTGTATAACCTCCACGAACTCGGCGTCTAAAGGGGATAAAACATGGTGCACATTTTCTACCGGGCTTGGGTCGAGAGCAGTGACACGTGAAAATTGGCGCCCCAGAAACGTCCGCAACTTTGCAGCCGCTCCACCTGCTAGGTGAGCGCCCTCTGCAAAGCCCACAAGGAGAATATTGTCGAGCGGGACATCGAGGCTTTGATTTAAAAGGATCAATAGATTAGCCACCTCTGCCAAAACGTCCGCCTCACTTATGGCCTCTTCCAGGTCGACACTGATCACATTGCTGGCTTCATGCAGCAGCTGAACATTTACCACAGCTGCAAGTTCCGGCGAGGAAAGATTACCCTTCCAGCGGGGAAGGGACACCCTATGGGTCAGTTACGTGGTTTATCGGATCGTGGGAGCAGATAGGGCCGCAATGACTCACACTGTAGGCTCCGCGGCGTAAAAAGAACTGCGTAGCAATGACTCGACCTCAGGTTCAATCTTTTGTGGACTGTCCTTGCTGCGTCGCGTGTGCAGCAAAAATCCAGTGTTGGAGATAACTTTAATGGAACAAAAAATGTATTTAAGACTTCTGGTAGCCTTTATTTTTACCTGGGGTAACTGCCAGAGCTAAAAGAAAGCCTCGAACTTGTATCGCCTGCATTGTAAGAGCAAATGAGCTTGCTGCGGAACGGGCATTCTCTTCGGGCATTCCTCAAACCCTCGATAAGATTACTGGTTGTGCTTTATTTGATTCGATAAGAGATCAGTTATCGGCGGTCATCTATGACCGATGTTGGATTCGTTCAGTGACTCTGTTCATTCTTCTAACTGTCCAATCCATTTTATTCAGTAATGCTCCTCGTATATTCGTTAGATATGTGTAAAATTATTTCTGCGTTCGGTTTTATTTCCAAGACATTAGATATATCGCTTATTCCGAGTCATGTGATAGCTATCATAATGAAGTATTTTGTTTTTTTTTATTAAATGTTTTTATTAAATATAAAATGAGTACCGTATATTCATCGCGCAATTTGGTCAATTTTTTTGTTTTAACATAGCTAAATTTTATTAGAGATTAAATCAGCAGCAGCGCTGGCTTGCAAGTGGCGCAGCTCACCTCCATCTTTGTCCTCGTCAGCTCAACAGCATACATATATATTTGCATGGCAGACAAATTGCTTTTAATAACCTGACACCTTAAACTATGACTATACACAAAGCTAGAAAGTTCGTTCAGTTTTCGTATCGGATATTTTATGGGGTTATAACTATTTTGAAGCGATCGAGTTGGGGACTGGCAATAGCCTAGGTTTGTGAAATGAAACAAAGGAATGCATATCTAAACCAGTGGGTTTCGGTGCGATAACCCAAAAAATTACAAATACTTAATGTGAGCAGAGTGTACACACGTGGCTTATTGCGCCTTGTACTCGCTAGTGGGGCATATACTACCTTATGTCAGCTTCTGCAGCTGACTTTGACCTCGCAAGTACGCAATCCTAACTATATTAGGTTTGCCGAGACACTCAAGTGGAAACGAGAAGGTTTGCATCGCCCTTCAGCACGCGTATACGTTGAATACAAAATGGTGTGTCAACTGCAGGCGGTGTATCCAATATCTGTACCCGTTACAAGATGGCATCGCGAGGGCTAATAATTAATCTGAGATACGAGGGCTGTTTTCCGGATCAGTGAGCACACTTTATTTATGGCGTTATGCGCGTTATTAAACGATGCCATCGCGAAAGGCATCCATTTATCACACTCTTTGAATAGGGTGATTTACGAGTCGAAGACAGAAGTTGCCAACCGTCGCGTTTTGTCCGGCAAAATTGCCCTATTTACAAAAGAGAACAAGTAACTTGCTTGCGCATTTAAGCTTAATCAGCAACAGCCGCAAAGGATGAGGCCAGTGGCTCCTGGAATATACTTCATTTAACATAGTAAACAACTGCTTTGCACAATGTTAACACGGTTCTTTCATACTTGTATCGCCTAACAACTCATTTAAAGTTCTTATAAAATTTCCCCGATTCGCATTGCTTTAGGTACGTTTGAAAGCAATTTAATAAGCAGAAGTGAACAGAGAGAACACCTACATTAAAGTCAAACAAAAGACATTCCAAATGGGGGAAAGAATTCGAATTGGAAATATTTTTTTTACATTTTATTTGGCTTTCAATCGAATGCGCAATGCACAAATGCATTTTACAATTCTTAAAAAAATATAAAATTAAGGTTTGTGCTGTAACAGTCACAACTTGAATATTGGTTGAACAAACTAATATTTAAGATATATTTAAGCAATGCTAAAAAGATTTAAATCTTTCAAATATATTATTAACATATTTATTAAGTAACTTGAAATGGATTTTTTTTCCATGGCATTTTGGTCCAAGCACCATTGTAACCAAAATCTTGTATAATGCCTTGTGGGGCGATTAGTTTATGGCATCGCCTGTGGCACATGTGGCAAGTTGGTTAGCGTGTGTTTTGTGTGGCTACGCATAAATCAGGGGCGTTCATGCTCAAATAAAATACATCGTTATTAAAGTAATTTCCCTTCCAGAGTCCAAAAACGGGAATGAAAGGAAAAAGAAGGCACTGCGAGCTCCTTAAGACGAGAACGTAATTAACATGTCAAGAGTCGCACCGCCCACCAACACACGAGCCAGAAGGAAAGGCAGAAGCAATGAAAAATCAACAAAAATTTTGCTTTCCCCCAAAGGATCAGCAGTTGCTGCCAAGGACACATTATCCATATAAGGAGTCCTTATCAGTTACACAAAACCACCAAGTTTAAATTTAGGCCAAGCTTAAAAGCCGACGTTAAGCCGTAATTCCCTTATATAATGTTGGTGTCCTCCTGCGCTACGTCCACTGGAATCCACGTTCTGAAACTGTTGCAACAATTTCCCTGCTTGCTGCTTTTTCTGCTGTTTATGCAGGTCGGTTCTGTACAGGGAGAAGTATTCACTTTGGGATATTTGACCGGATCACAGAGACGCCCGGGAAACTTGGATTATCATCGTCCTGGACTTACAATATCTGGGGCAATTTCCTTGGCCGTCGAGGAGGTAAATATGGGCCCGCTGGGGGGCCGCGGCCATTCTCTTAACTTTATAGTGGCCGAGACCTTTGGCGAAGAGGTGACCAGCATCCGGCAGACGGCAGCGCTTTGGACCCAACAAGTAGCTGCTTACATAGGACCCCAGGAGACATGCGTCCACGAAGGTCGCATGGCAGCCGCCTTCAATGTGCCAATGATATCATACGTGAGTTGGAGGCGTCTCTCTTATAACGGAACCTAAATAATCCCTTTCAGTACTGCACCCACCGAGATCCCTCGAACAAGGACGACTTTCCAACATTTGCTAGGACACGGCCTCCGGACACTCAGATCTCAAAGTCGGTTGTGGCCCTTTTATTGGCTTTCAACTGGACCCAGGTGACCTTTCTCTACTTGGATGACGTGGTAGGACAGTACCAGCCAGTAGCAGAGACAATTATAAACACACTGAGTGCGTCCGGCGTAAACATCCGAGACGTTCGAACTTGGAACACTATATATCACCATGGATTCATGGCAAATCCTTTTGAAGCCCTGGTGGAAAAGACTTACGTAAACACAAGAAGTAAGTATATTGTTTTAAGATATTGTTAAATTTATTTTTCTAAGCATCCACTAGAACCTGTCGTAAGTATCTCCTACGGGATACTATAAATCTGTGGCGTCTTTAATTCTAGCGTTAGAGTCACCGGGGTGGTAAATGATATTGGTAGAGTCTATATCTATATATATGTGCTGGTAAAATCTGCCAATTACACGCTCCGGGAAATGGCAATCATGCCACGCATCCCCAAACTCACACTCAACAGAGAAAAAAAGAAAATCATTATATTTATCCATGCACTGAAACAGAGTTGGAAACAGAAAACCTAGGTATTTAGTAGTCGACACACTTGACTATAACCGATTCTACTTTTTATACCCAGTTCTTAAAAAAAAAAACAAGCTTGTTTGATATTGGTACGAGTATATATAACAGGGAGAAGAAAGCTTTTCCGAACCCATATATTAGTGATCAGCATCAACAACCAAGTCGATCTAGCCATGTCCGTCTGTCCATTCATCCGTCTGTCCGTATAAACACCTAAATTTTGGAGAGAATAATAGATAGACAGAAACTAATTTCACATTCCATATTTTGTGATACACAGTTCAGCATAAGTTTGTTTTAAAATTGGGATATCGCAACCCCCGCAAACCGTCCACAATTTTAACTTTAGATCAGGCATGGGCACCGCCTGACAACTTTTGCTCCGAGTGCTCCCAAAAACAACAAGCTGGGAATGTCTCGCCAACAGGGGATTAAGTGCTCGGAATTTGACGGTGAAAAGGGAATGTGTGAAGAGAAGGTCTCGAGCAAAAGGGAACCACCGTGGAAAAAGTCTCGGAATTTGACGGTGAAAAGGGAATGTGTGAAGAGAAGGTCTCGATTAAAAGGGAATCGAAATGTGCACGTCATCCGAAGTTGACGGTGAAAAGGGGAATGTGTGAAATTACACAAACATATTTTGTAGAACCAAAAAATCGGACGTACTCTTTTTTTCTTTTTGTGGTCTGCTCCCAAACTGAAAATCTGTGCCCATCGCTGCTTTAGATGTACGAAATACGGACATTACATTGGTAGGGCAATATCTAACTGTGTTTCGCCCGCAGAAATGAAAAAAATGTATGGCGCCCACAAGTTTTTCTAAAAAACATGTAGGAACGCTGTAGTCGAGATTTCTCGACAACGAGATACCATGTACCTCTTTTCTTTATGAACCATTTCTTTGATTTTATTTGTTTTTTTTTTTTCAAATAATTTACCAAATTTTCGTTTGTTGACATCCAAAAAATCAGCAGGTGCACACGTGCGAACGAATTGAAGTCAAAGAAGAAACGGATGACGTCACCCCAGCGTGTGCGGCATGCCGTTACCTAGGGAAGGGGTGGGTAAAACTTTAATTGGCCATATCTTCTATATTTATGATCAGTGGACTTATGGGACTGAAAATTATGCCTCAAGCTTTTACCATTTCGAAGATATCGATTTTTATACCATGTACCTTAAGGTACAAATGGTATATTAACTTTGTGCAAATGTATGTAACAGCCAGAAGGAGACATCTCCGACCCCATAAAGTATATATATTCTTGATCAGCATCAACAGCCGAGTCGATATAGCCATGTCCGTCTGTCCGTCTGTCCGTCCGTCCGTCTGTCCGTCTGTCTGTATGTATGAACACCTCGTTCTCGGAGATGGTAAGAGCTAGAGGTCTAGTTCTTTTTGCTTTTGGTGTGTTATTATTGCAGGCAGATCAAGTTTATTTCAAATTTTTGCCACGCCCCTTTCCGCCTTCGTAATTTGCATAAAACTGAATGTACCTTTAGCCCATAACGACACATTAGCCCATAACTTGCACAAAATAAGAGGTAGAGACCTATTTCTTTTTGCATTATGTTTGTTTAGCAATAACGCAGATAATAGTATTATTGGATTTTTGCCACGCCCCTTTCCGCCTTCGTAATTTGCATAAAACTGAATGTTCCTCGACACATTTGCCTATAACTTGGACAAAATAAGAGTTAGAGACCTATTTCTTTTCGCATTATGTTTGTTTAGCAATAACGCAGATAATGGTATTATTGGATTTTTGTCACGCCCCTTTCCGCCTTCGTAATTTGCATAAAACTGATTGTTCTTCGACACATTTGCCTATAACTTGGACAAAATAAGAGTTAGAGACCTATTTCTTTTGCAACATGTCCGTTTAAGTATTGCGCAGATCATGTCATTCTTGGATATTTGCCACGCTCTTTCCGCCTTCGTAATTTGCATAAAACTGATTGTTCTTCGACACATTTGCCTATAACTTAGACAAAATAAGAGTTAGAGACCTATTTCTTTTGCAACATGTCCGTTTAAGTATTGCGCAGATCATGTCATTCTTGGATATTTGCCACGCCCCTTTCCGCCCTCGTATTTGCAAAATAATAGATATCTTCGAAATGGTAAAAGCTAGAGGCATAATTTTCAGTCCGATAAGTCCACTGATCGTCAAACACGTACGTGCAAAATTACGGACGGATCGGACAATAAATATAGAAGATATGGCCAATGAAAGTTTTACCCACCCCTTCTCTAGGCAACGGCATGCCGCACATAAACCTAAATTTGGTGAATTTTTTGAAAAAAAAATAAAATCAAAGAAATGGTTCATAAAGAAAAGAGGTACATGGTATCTCGTTGTCGAGAAATCTCGACTTCAGCGTTCCTACTTGTTTTGAAAATACGAGGGCGGAAAGGGGCGTGGCAAAAATTTGAAACAAACTTGATCTGCCTGCAACAATAACAAACCAAAAGCAAAAAGAATTAGACCTCTAGCTCTTACCATCTCCGAGAACAAGGTGTTCATACATACAGACAGACGGACGGATGGACGGACAGACGGACATGGCTATATCGACTCGGCTGTTGACGCTGATCAAGAATATATATACTTTATGGGGTCGGAGATGTCTCCTTCTGCCTGTTACATACATTTGCACAAAGTTAACATACCATTTGTACCTTAAGGTACATGGTATAAACATGCCGCGCACTTCTTATACACACACACACAAAGACTCATACACGCTGCAAACTCAAATAATGAAAATTTGCTGCGCCCTTAGTCGAGACACTCGACTATAATCGCTCTTACTTGTTTTATTTTCGTACATAACATTTCAATATACCCCTATCTTTAGAATATAATATAACATATATTTTCGCATCATTTTGTAGTCTACCTTATATTAGGACATTACTATGAGCACGTGGGACTAATGGTCAGCCTTAACAAACGGGGCCTATTGTCGGCGGGCGACTACTTTGTGGTGGGCATAGACATCGAGCAATATGATCCCGCTAAGCCTGATAAATATCTTCGCGGACTTTTATTGGAGGAGGTTGATCCGAATGCTGTGCAGGCTTTTCAGTCGTATCTGGGTATTCTGCCAACAGCTCCCGTATCGTTCGCTTCATTCGCCAACGAGGTTCGTGATTAGACATGCCTGTCAGTAAAGTGATTGATGTAATCCCTGTGCACAATTGTCAGGCCTTTCCCTACATTGATCCCACATTGCCGAATCTTTACTCAATTCCTTTTAGGTCAACAAATACATGGAACGACCGCCATTTAATTTTCCAAACCCGCTGGGTCTATTCGGCGCTGCAAAGCAGGTTGGTCCCAAGTTTGATCTGAAACCAAAGCTTAACATCACCGCTACCCTTTCAACAGATAAGCGCTGAGGCTGCCTATCTCTACGACGCCGTGCATCTGTATGCCAAGGCCCTGTTGAAAGTGATTGATTCAGGCGGCCGACCCAGGAACGGCAGCGCCATCGTGGCGGCCATTAAAGGTTCCCGATACCGCAGTGCCATGGGGTGAGAGCTTGCCAAGGAAACCTTAGCAGACGAGTACGTTATTGCACCCTTCTCCACAATTTTTCAGCTACCACGTATACATCGATGAGAATGGTGACGCGGCTGGAAATTACACTGTATTATCCAAGGGAATGGTGCGAAATGGGCGAAATCAAACAGTGCTCGGACTGCGACCCGTTGGCACATTTAGCCATAGAAATAGCAGTCTCAGTCCCAGCAGCGAGATGTTGCCCGTAAGTAATCACCTTTTTGGCGCTCAAAACGGCTAATAATTTGCTTCCGCCATTTATTTATACGCTTTGCGTCCAGCAGCAGGTAAGTGCTTCTGCATGGATTGGCAAAACGAACACCCTTCGGCTTACGTTCTTTATATTCACTTTTGCTCGAATTGTATTCCCCGCAGGATCTCAAATTGTTCATCCCCATTGACTGGATTGGCGGCTCGCGACCAGCATCTGCTCCTCGCTGCGGCTTTAGCGGCGAAAAGTGTGTCAGTGAGTATGATACTTCAGGATACAGTTTCCGTGGCTAACGAAATGTTCAACGCAGGTTACACAGGCGAAATTTCAGCGGCGATTGCCGGAGGGGCCTTGCTGCTACTGGGCTTAATATCGCTGGTATTCTACCGAAACTGGCGATACGAGCAGGAGCTAGATAGCTTGCTCTGGAAGATCGATTTTCGAGAAGTACAGATGCATGAAAACGAAAGGGATCAGCAGAGCCAAAAGCAGACGCGGGTATATGCCTGATATTAAACATTATTTGCTTACCCAATCTATGTGTTTTTGGTCTTCAGTCCACCCATCCGCTCATTCGCACTAGTCAGGTGAGCTTGAGCTCCAACCCCGATGCAGACTTCCGATACACGACCATATTTACGCCTATCGGCCTATACAAGGGGCAACTGTACGCCATTAAGAGGATACGAAAGAAGGACGTCGACATTACGCGCGAGATGAAAAAGGAGCTAAAGCTGGTATGTGGTAAGCGCTGGCGTCCAGTTTAACTGTTAATCCGATCGCTTTCGTACAGCTGCGCGATACTCGACACGACAACATTTGCGCATTTATAGGAGCCTGCACAGACCCGCCTAATATTTGCATCATCAGTGAGTACTGCACCCGAGGCAGCCTTAAGGTCAGTTGGTCATTTACTTTGTCGAGAAAAGAAACCCATTACCCCCTATGCTGTTATTATTGCAGGACATTCTCGAAAACGAGGACGTCAAGCTGGACAACATGTTCGTTGCCTCCATGGTGGCTGACATTATACGCGTAAGTGCTGTAATATTATACTAATGGCCTGCTCCGACCTCCTTGTCTCCCTTTCCGTCCAGGGCGTAATCTATTTGCACGAATCGCCCGTCCGCTTTCATGGCTCTCTGTGTACTTCCAACTGCCTTGTGGACTCTCGATGGGTGGTGAAGTTGACAGACTTTGGTCTGTTCGCTTTTAAACGGGGCATTGAAGAAAGCTCCATGGACATGCAGCACATGTCAGCGAAGTGCCAAAGTGAGTGTTTCACACAATGCGGTTGACCACCACTAAGTCACGTCACCATTTCAGAATTGCTCTATCGCGCCCCTGAGCTACTGAGGCAAGGACCATCGTCTTTGGTATATGGCACTCAACGCGGGGACACCTACTCCTTTGGAATTATGTTGTACGAAATGCACGTGAGGCGTGGACCATTTGGGGAGACTGGCCTTACAGCGGTGCAATGCTTGCAAAAGGTGCTCCAGCCGCAGGACAAGCTGAACCCCTATAGACCCTCCCTACAACCTCTCGAGACGGCCTTCGATTGCGTGAGTGAGTGCTTACGGGAGTGCTGGGCGGAGAGGCCAGAGGATCGGCCCGACTTTAAGACGATTCGGGCAAAGCTGCGTCCCCTACGCAAGGGCATGCGACCAAACATTTTTGACAACATGATGGCCATGATGGAAAAGTATGCCAATAATCTAGAAGCACTTGTTGACGACCGCACCGACCAACTTCAGGAAGAAAAGAAGAAGACTGATGCCTTGCTGCATGAGATGTTGCCACGTTGTGTAGCGGATCAGCTTAAAAAGGGCCACAAGGTTGACCCCGAGCACTACGAACAGGTGAGCATCTACTTCAGCGACATCGTCGGATTTACGGCCATGTCAGCTGAGTGCACGCCGCTCCAGGTGGTGGACTTCCTCAACGACCTCTACACCTGCTTCGACTCGATCATCGGTCACTACGACGTTTACAAGGTCGAGACTATTGGCGATGCTTACATGGTGGTTTCTGGGCTTCCGCTTCGCAACGGCGACCTGCACGCTGCCGAGATAGCTACCATGTCCCTGCACTTACTGAGCGCTGTTTCTGAGTTTAAGATTCGCCACCGGCCCACAAATCGCCTACTGCTGCGAATCGGTATTCATTCGGGTCCGGTATGTGCAGGAGTCGTGGGCTTGAAGATGCCCCGCTATTGTCTCTTTGGAGACACGGTTAATACAGCCTCCCGGATGGAGTCAAGCGGCGTGCCGCTAAAAATTCACTGCAGCTGGCATTGCAAGCAGTTGCTCGAGCGCTTGGGAGGTTATTATTTCCAAGAACGCGGTGTTATCTCAATGAAGGGAAAAGGCGAGCAGCGCACCTACTGGCTGCAGGGAGAGGATGAAGAGTCGCGCAATCAGCGAACCTACGAAAGGTCGCAGCGAAGGGGATCTAGGGCTCTGAACAAATTCATTCAAGGCACCATAAAACAGGCCCAGGAGCCACCAATTGATTGCGGAATACGGTCCTCATTGAAGCAAAAAAATGTACCGCGACCTTCTCTACCCCGCTCCTCCAGTTTGGAGTCCCCGAAGAAGTTACGCTTTGCCGCTGGAAACCTCCTCGAGCACCATCGCTATCACAGGTTTGTTATTATTAAATACGTTTGCTACCTCTTTATAAATGCTTCAGGCCGTCGCTGTCCGTCTATCCATACCTATATTTATTTTGTATTAATACTCGATATGTATTTGGGCTCTAAACAAGTAGAAACGCTGTAGTCGAGATTTCCCGACAACGAGATACCATGTCCCTCTCCCCGATCTGAACGTAATTTTGCATGCACGTGTTTGGCGATTAGCAGACTTAGCAGACTTGCAAATACGAGGGCGGAAAGGGGCGTAGCAAAAATCTGAGAATGACATTATCTACATAGAAGTTAAACGGACCTAATGCAAAAAGAACAGCTCTCTAGCTCTTATTTTGTCCAAGTTAGCGAAGAAAATACAAATACAGTTTTATGCAAATTACGAAGGCGGAAAGAGGCGTGGCAAAAATTTGAAATAAACTCGTCCTGCGTACACATATAACGGACCTAAAGCAAAAAGAATTACACCTCTAGCTCTTACCATCTCTGAAAACAACGTGCTCATACATACGGACGGACGGACGGACAGACAGACGGACCATTTGTACCTTAAGGTACATGGTATAAAAATCATGTGAACACTCAGAACCGGGTAATAATGGCCGTTCTTACTTGTTTAGATTTTTTAACAATTTAATCAACGCTAGAAGATAAACGTTAAACTGGAAGTAATTTAGTATCCGTAAATATTATTAGAATTTACAAAATGAACCATTCGAGTCTTACTGGGTTTTTAATCGCCTTGGGAAATATATAAATATTGTGCGCAAATATATTTCCATGTTATGCTAAGGTTCTACTATATATGTGTGTGGTAGTGTAATTATATCTCCATCACTTATTTTTCAGTGACGAGGCTCTGCTGGAGGTAGACTCGTACACGGGCCTACGTCGCTCTTCGGGGGGATCCGTGCACTCTCGTTTCGAGGAGACGACACTATCTCAGTCTGTGTCGTGTCAGAGTATAGAGCCGTTGGGTAGTCAGCATAGCCAGCGACGACCCTCCTCATATCCCACTGCCAACACTCCCCTGTTGATGAGCCACATTGAGGTTTGAAGTGGATACAACTAAATACATTAGTGGAAAATGTGTTCGGATGAAATTTAGTCATGATTTGTGCGCGGAAGTGTAATTCTGGAGTGAAAGCACTAGCGAATTGTGAAAGTGATTTTAACCTAGTCATTGTTATATATTCCATGTACTGACGGATAAATCCCAATAATAAAAATTGATAACGAGTTGGTATGATTTAATCGTAAAAAAAGAATGCGTACCAAGTGATATTTTCTAGGAATATCCAAGGGTTTTTTTATTAATACCTTTGTCGAAATTTTTTTTGAAGTCTTGAAGACATTTGTTTTTCTTTTTGAAAAATATAGAATAATGGTAATCATTTAACAAACTTAACGATTTTTTATACAACTTTAGTTTAAACCTATTTGTGCATTTTATAGGCATTTTAAATACATTATTTGATTTTCAATCATATTAATAGGTATTTGTTGTGTGTCTCTGAACTTTGTTTGTCAAGCCAGATAGGAAACGGTTCTCCAATGTCCGTTAGGTCGATTTCAAAAAGTTATAAATAATTTACATTTGTATTCTCGTCTATCCTTATTTATTTTGTTGTTTCCATTTGATAAGCCACAAGCTATAAAGCGCACTTCAATGGTTTTATTATTTATTGTTGCTATGATTTAATATGTATTGCTTGATTTTTCAAGGGGAACTAAGTTAGTGTTTTATAAATGGGTGTGTAGTTTGTTTCAGGGGCTCAATGATTTTTGGGCTAACAAACGTTTTTTTTATATTTTAATTCTACATAATACAACAGCTCTAAATAACAATCTCAAATCTAAAAAATGTTATTATATCAACAAGGTATGCATGTATATAACAATTCTCTTCGGATACCCCGTTTCCGATTTTTATCAAATAAAGTATTATTGACAACAAGGGATATTGTAAACAGCACGTAATTGCACAATTCTCCATTATTGTGAGGCTGCACTCGCGATCACTTGGTAAAAACTTCTCCGGGACAAGAGGACAACAAATTGGTTCATATAAATCAGTATATTATCTTATATACTGTATATACATTTCCATATATATGTTTATGTATATGTATATTTCGGTATTTGTTAAATGCGCCTCTGAAAAATAATCTCTTGTTTCATTTTTGATTCAAGCTGCATTCGAGAGCTACTGCCGAATGCTATTAAAAATTTGTTTAACAATTAAGGTAACCGACACCTTTTCGTTTGGGAATACAATAGTAAGCGGATAAAAAGCTAAGATTAAGGTTTACCCACACTCTTGCTTCAAGCAGTTAGCAGGTAAAGCGCGCATTAGCGAATATGTGGCTTTTCCATCGCCTGAGTGTGCAGTCCCCTCAGCGATTCAATATTCAGGCCTTCATCTTGGCTTTTTGGCCAGGCTGGTGGATCTGTAATGAGGACCCATCAACAAACCACTCATTTTAGTAATAAGCCTAAGACCTTTTCAATCCGTGGCGTGGACTGGAGGGGGGCGTATTAGAGGGCGAGGGTGGAGCGGAGCCACCTGATGAGCCCCGTGATGACGATATAGACAGGGTGGACGCCCTAGGTGCTGAGCATCCCAAGTAAATAGCGGATCCCTTGTCGGCATCCCGTAGATCCACTCTTGATCCATTGACGGAGGAGGGCACCGAGCCTGCCAGTGAACAAAATAAGCATTGGTTATTAAAGAGCCGGGCTCAGTCTATCTCTTCGGCACTCACCTGTATAGGCGTGCAAGCCGGCCGGACTGCTCCGCGGACGCACTCCGAAACCACTTACTGTGCTGACACTCCGCTGCAGCTGGGACGGGCCACCGCCCTCCCTGGTCCTGGTCTCCCTCCGACTGCCTGCGCTTCCCACACGGGGGGTGGTATTCGTAGAGCCTCCTGGCCGGGGGGAGCGCTGGCCTTTGCCCAACTGCTGCTTTCGCTGCTCTTGCTCCCGGCGAGCATCCTCGACGGCAGCGGCGTATTCAGCCGCCTCGCTGGATGTGGTGGGACGATCTTCCAGGGCGATGTCGTCCTCGGGGATCCGATCGCTGCCAACCGACCGTCTTGGCAACGGCAGCAGCGAGTGCTTGGGCGATGTGGGACAGGACTGGGCAGCGACGCTGATCACACTGAGCGTGCTGGATGACGCATTTGCGTTAGACGATTGTCCGCGAAGCCGCGAGTGGGTCGATCCGCTAGAGGGACGGCGACGAAACAATCCCTTGCTAGGGTCCATGTTGCAAACGCCTTGAAAACAGAAATACAACAGATATGCGCATAAATATTGCGAGGATTGTAAAGCGATTGAGTTTTTATTGTCTATGGTAGCTAGTGGGTTGACATTTGCAGCTTCGGCCCAAATTTGCTTGACTGCCGTTTCTTTTTAAGTTTAGAGGCAGACATACTCTTCCAATCAATCTTGTACTGGCCCCTGTCCTCGAAGTCCTCGACCCAATCTATATTGTTGACGAAACGTCCCTTGTCGCTGTCGGGATCATAGTAACGCACGTTGGGCATCAGGAGCTGGTCGGTGTTGTTGCCGAAAATTAGTGAGCCCTCATTGAAGGAGCTATCGAGGCTGTCCTTGTGGGTCGCCTTAAAGGTTTCACTAATCCACTGCTCCCCTTCGAAGGTTATCGCGTACGCCACATTTTTCTTGGGGAAAGCTTCTCCCCCTAAGTTCTCGCCTCCCTCAATACCCTCGCTCGCACCTGTTGGACATTTTTCACCACGGGAGCAGTTTCCCTCACAAATGTCACGATTTTGCAGCAGCTCCTGGTAGTTGTCTAGCGCCGTAACAACCTTCATGCGGTCCAGTTGTTCCAGGGCGGACGAGGGAAAGCGCTCGCGCAGTCGCCGCCGCTCCTCGGAAAGCTTGAATTGCTCGAACTCCTGCAGCTGGTTCTGAAACCCCGTGTTCGGATTGGCAACGGCCCGACCAGCGCGTACCACCTTCAGCGCCTCCTTCCAGTTAAGATGCGTGGCCGTCATAATATAGGCAACAGCGACGGTCACCGAACGCGACATCCCCGCCAAACAATGAATGAGTACGTTCCCCTCACGAAGGCGGGCGGCGTGGATAAAGTCGTTGCAGACGGAAAAGTACTGTGAGAGGTTCTGGTCTGGAGTGTCCGATGCCATCACGCATAGGTAGTGTTTATCCTGTTGGGATTAAACTAAAGCTGAACAAACATATGAAGACGCAAGTTTTAGGCTGACTTACTGGCAGTAGACGCCGCGGACTATCATGTATAGCAATAATGTGAGATATCTTGAACCTTTCTAGCTGAGTGTGGTCTTTGGAGTCCCGGTAATTGCCGACATACAGACCAGGCAAAACCTGCAAAGCAAAGACGATGTGAAGGAAGGAGATTATAATTGTGTTGTTCGGGATCTACCTCTCCCATGTGCCAGTTCATTGCTTTTATCCCAGTTTGTTTATACATAATATTATTAAGCATATATAATATGTATTAAGTATGTATTTATTTCTGTTATGCGACTACAATTTAGAAATTAAACTTTACGGCTTTCTTCCTGGATTTCGATTATTGTTATTGTTTGTTAAAAGTTGCCTTGACAACAACCGGGACGCCAACTGTCGCATTTAAAATGCGCAAATAACAAGCAAATTAACAAAAATACTGGACAAAACTTAAAAAAAACAAGTAGGAACGCTGTAGTCGAGATTTCTCGACAACGAGATACCATGTACCTCTTTTCTTTATGAACCATTTCTTTGATTTTATTTTTATTTTTTTTAAATAATTCACCAAATTTTCGTTTGTTGACATCCAAAAAATGAGCAGGTGCACATGTGCGAACGAATTGAAGTCAAAGAAGAGACGGATGACGTCACCCCAGCGTGTGAGACATGCCGTTGCCTAGGGATGGGGTGGGTAAAATTTAATTGGCCATATCTTCTATATTTATTGTCCGATCCGTACGTAATTTTGCACGTACGTGTTTGACGATCAGTGGACTTATTGGACTGAAAATTATGCCTCTAGCTTTTACCATTTCGAAGATATCGTTTTTTGCAAATACGAGGGCGGAAAGGGGCGTGAATGACATCCAAGAATGACATTATCTGCGCAATAGTTAAGCGGATATATTGCAAAAAGAAATAGGTCTCTAGCTCTTATTTTGTCCAAGTTATCGAAGAAAATTCAAATACAGTTTTATGCAAATTACGAAGGCGGAAAGGGGCGTGGATATGACCAGTTAAAGTTTTACCCACCCCTTCCCCAGGCAACAGCATGCCGCACATGCTGGGGTGACGTCATCCGTTTCTTCTTTGACTTCAATTCGATCGCACGTGCATACATACAGAAGTGTGTGTATGTATGCACAATACATACAGAAGTGCATGTATGTGAAATATTTGACAAAAATAAAAATAAATACAAAGAAATGGTTAATAAAGAAAAGAGGTACATGGTATCTCGTTGTCGAGAAATCTCGACTACAGCGTTCCTACTTGTTTTTATACCATGTACCTTAAGGTACAAATGGTATATTAAGTTTGTGCAAAGTATGTAACAGGGAGAAGGAAGCGTTTCCGACCCTATAAAGTATGTATATTATTGATCAGCGTCAACAGGCGAGTCGATCTAGCCATGTCCGTCTGTCCGTCCGTCTGTCCGTCTGTATGTATGAACACGTCGTTCTCGGAGATGGTAAGAGCTAGAGGCGTAATTCTTTTTGCTTTAGGTCCGTTATATGTGTACGCAGGTCAAGTTTATTTCAAAATTTCGCCACGCCCCTTTCCGCCTTCGTAATTTAAGACTGTATTTTCTTCGATAACTTGGACAAAATAAGAGCTAGAGACCTGTTTTTTTTGAATTAGGACCGTTTAACTATTATGCAGATAATGCCATTTCCAGATTTTTGTCACGCCCCTTTCTGCCCTCGTAGTCGCAAAAAAATCGATATCTCCAAAGAGTAAAACTAGAGACTTAATTTTAAGTCTGCTGATCGTCAAACACGTGCATGCAAAATTACGTTCAGATCGGACAATAAATATAGAAGATATGATCAATTAAAGTTTTACGCACCCCTTCCCACGGCAACGGCAAAAGAGGTACATGGTATCTCGTTGTCGAGGAATCTCGACTACAGCGTTTCTACTTGTTTTTTAATCATATATAGCGCTTACCTTGTTCATGCCATTTCCCATATTTCTTCATTTAAAAAGTTCACTTTTCAATTTTCAAACGAATTGCCCAAAAGCATGGCTGGAAAAATTCAAAAATAAGAATACTTGATTTTATAAGTTCAGGGTTAAAGGTCCCGTCGAAGTTTTGAGCCTACGGTGCATTTCCTATTGTCCTGTTCGACTGATGAAAGTGCAAGTAGCAAGTTGCAACGGTTGCCACAACCTCCGCAGCCGAGACGTAATGGATGTCTTTGTCGACGCCTACGTCGCGGAAGTAAACTGACCTTGACGTTGGCTTTGCCGCAGGCTTTGTTCCATCTTATTAATGGGACAGTCAGGCAAACAAACAGTCAGGCAGACAAATAGCCGGTTGGTGCTATAGTATTGCCCGACCTCGTACACCTTTCCACCTACCTTTTTTGTTTGTCTCTTTTAACTTGGCAAGGCCAAGAATTAGGAACGTCTCCTAGCAACTGTTCTTTATGAGACTCCAGCTTTAGCGTGTTTTACCTAAAGCTGATTTATTTAAATGGATAAAATGTCCACATGACAGTGCAACCAACCAATAGGAGAAAAAAAGGACAAAATTGTAAAATTAAAAATTCTATATTCGACTCAATTGCTTTAATTCTCATTTGCAGCCGTTAAAAGGATAATTCGGCAGACCTGTCCTTTAGAGCTATAGTGTCCTTCGCAGCCACAGAGTTCCTTGCAGCTGCACTGACTTGGGAACAAGGGTCTTGTGCAAGCACATAAGAAAAGTGTCGCCTACGGGATATGGAAATTAAATTGACTCACAGACAAGAGGAAAAGATAGAGCACGTGTGCCGCGTTAGACAGAAAGCCAGACAGACAGCCTGCATGGCCAAGCCACTGATTGGGCAGCTAGGCCAACTTATAAAATTAGGACAGTCAATCGCCTTCATCCTGTCGCTGCCACAAGAGGCTTGCTATCTAAGGTAATTGATCAGCGAAAATTTTAGATGAGCAACATTGGGTCAGCCACAACGTGGACTCAAATACATCTAATCATCATCACAGTGTTCTTTAAATAGACACCAGCCACCCCCAATCCGACATTCCAGTTGGCAATGGCGGGGCTCAAGGTAAAGGCAGCGCCGAGTCATCATTCCGTGCAATTGATGTGACACTCTTCCATGCACCTAAGCCCCCGTTTTGCTCTGCGTTTCCGTTCAAACAGTTCATTGCATGCTGGAATCAAATGGGCTTTTCAGGGGAAAATGCAAGCTGTAACCTGCTTGCCTGCTTGCGCGCCCTTGAAAATACTTGAAAGGCTGTTTGCAAAAGTTTCAGTCCAGCTATTATCCAAATATTTTAGCACCAATGATTGAAAAACATTGCTCGTACATTGGATTCATTGAAAAACTCCTAATAAAATCCCATTATGGGCACAGAGCCACCCTGACCATGCGATTGTGGGCCATTTGCCAACACAATTTTTTTCGGCTAGGGCGGCAAAAAAGTGAATTTGGCTCCCAGGCATGGGCAAATTTTAATCGAATGAATCTGTCTGGTCAGGTCTAAAGTTGCATTTCTGCCAAATCCGATTGGACTACAGTATTGAAAATCTTTTTTAATAGATCTTTAAATACACACGAGCTTCAACCATATTTCGGATATGCATAATCTTTACCCGCAATACAAAAAGAGGTGATCCCGTTTAGTAAAGCTTTTGAAGAAAACGGCAGCTTAACCTACATACAAGAAAAATTTTTGACTTGATAACAAGGACTATAATAATTTTATTGATAAGAATGTTCGTACACTTCCAAATAAATCTACACAAAAGGGGGTAGAAACGCTCTGGTCGAGATTTTTCGAAATAATTCAGATGATAAACCAATACAGATTTGTATCTTAAACGAAACGAAAGATACCTAATTCTTTGAAACTTATAAATCATCTTTCCACAAGGAAAAATGAAGAGTTGTGTTTGCCACATTTGACTTGATAGGGCGGAAAGCCGGCAGCCAAACAGCGCCGCATTGTCTGCGGATGTCAAAGGCCCAACAGCATTTTTTAGAAGATGGGTCAAGAGTCAGGAGCCAACTAAGCAAAACTTTCCGTTGGAGGCACGTGCTCTCATAAAAAACTTTATTAACATACAGCCTCTACAGATGGTGTGGGTACGTGGGTGGTTGTTGGTTTCATGAGGTTCAATGATTTCATTGCTCAAGACAAATATTTTCCAAACTCCTGAACAAACATACACGAAATGACAGGCCAGCAGAAACTGTAATCTGTTTGTCCCTGCTACCCGTCAGAAGTAGCTTATGCTTCCTTGGCCATCCAATTTGCATCTTAGGACAGACAGGGACAACGCACTAAACCATGAAATGTGATTTCACATATTGCATTCATAATGAAAATCCTTCACTAGTGAGCCCTGCCAATGCGGTCGTCTAATTACGAGTATAATGGAGCACTCCCGACCAAACCGTCGAAGTTTCCGCTGCTGACAGAACGCAATTTAAATAAATAATTAGGCGAAGGGGGTGCATGTCCCGCAATACTAATTTAGCAATACATGTGAAATGAGAGATGTTTGGGAGAGAGAGTTTGGGAGTTTGGCATTTTTTTAATTACGCAACAAGGGAAATTAAGCATTATAATTCAGGGTTGGTATGAAATGGTTCTAAAAATTAAAAAATATTGCACATAAAAAGGTGTACTTAAATAAAGAACTCATTTTCACACCCTTTTAGCTCCAACGACAGCAGATAGACCACGACTCGATTAGTGTCGTACATATTCGACGCATGAGACCTGGTTTTCAGGGATATTACAATTATTGGAACCCTGACTGAGAAAGGGAGGGGACCAACTTGGTAATTCCCAGGTTGCGTGCTTTCAGCTTAGACCTTCATAAAAAGCAATGTATGATTCTACAAGCACTCTGCAAATATCGCCATATAGAATCGTAATTTTTGGTACAATTGCAATTACGGGAAATCGGACCCAGCGAGACCCAGTAGGCAGGTTCCCCATTTCCCGGAATGAAACATTATAAAACCTTCGCAGGAGTCGCTCGACTTACGTTAGAATTGGGACTCCGGCTTGTTGCTTTAATCGCTCACCCAGCGGTCAATGGAACTACGACATGAGAATTTTGACTTCGGCTTTGACCCTGCCCGGCTCCGGCTCCGAGTCCAGCTCCAGCATGGACGCCTGAATCGTTCCCGACCGTCCCAGCTGCAGCGTTGGAGGATTGTTGAAGGGCGGAGTGCGGAGAGGAGAAGGCTGGCCGAAGTGGGCGCAGCTCCTGTTATATCACAGTGCAAAAGCCCTCGCAGCGGCACCCGCAAACGCAAACGCAGAAATTTGGATTCGCTTTAGGTCGCTTCACTTTCGTTACTTTTTCCGTTTACTGTCAGAATGAGCAGAAGGCATAAATGTGACAGTTTGCAATCTTTGACCGCCGCCTGCTCATTTTCCGTGTCCGCGGAAGGATTTTGTATTGGGGTGAAAAGTGTGTGCGAGGTTACAGTGGCAGGAGCGACGCACGAAAACAATGGAAGTCAAACCGCAGTTTAGCAGCCGAGGAAAGTGTGAAAGAAAAAAAGGAACCAGCCACAGCCGCCGCGATAGTATTGTGTGAGCTTGAGCGGGTGCCTAACGAATCGGGTCGAGCGATGGTCACAGACTGAGCGCAGCTCCTTCAGAGTGTGGCCACGAGATAGCTCAAAAGGGCTTAAACTGAGGTAGACCTAAGTGGAGCGACTTCCGTCGACGAAGGACGCGGGCATGAATGAATAGGATCCGGACATGCGCTCTAAGCTTTCCCGAAGCGCGCCAAAATGAATGTTCACTCAATTCGAGCACATTCTGTAGCTCTTTACACAGAAAAAAATGTATTATATTTTTCCAGAAGGAATGAGAAACCGCCTATCTATTCAATAGTGAAGTAAACAATCCTTTGACCATGATAAAACATTTTATAAGTAATGCGACATAGTATTTGCCACTCCAGAAAATACCTGGCACCACTGTTCCAAGTTTAGCTGACTGAGCACCACTGCGAATACCACAGCTTGAGTGAGTGTTTTAGAGAGTGCGTAAAAACCTTTGATTCAGTTATATAATTAAATAAGGTGCAGTTGTACTTATTTATGTTATTTTGACTACGCTCTTAAAAGGACTAATGATTTATATACGATGTAGGTCTTATGACTGCGTTGTAAAGAAGGTTGTTTTTTCTTCATCAGATTAAATAATAGGTTGCTATGTACATTCCAAATACACAAGTATGATCGCTTCCATCGATTCTATTATAGATCTATTGTAGATTTCTTTCAAAGCAAGCTAATCGTTCACACTAAAGAAGGTAATAATTATGAAGATGTTTATTTTAAAATCGCATTAATTTCATTTGGTTTATCCGGTTCACGTCAAAAACAAAAGAATATTGGTTAAAGGAAGCTTAATACGACTCCATTGGGTATATACTATATAATCTTAATTAGAATCCAAAACCAAGCCAATGTACCCATGTTCGTTTGTGTAAACACCATAGTTTCGTCAGAAAAACTTCCTATGTATATACATATTTATACCATGTACATACCTTAAGGTACAAATGGTATATTAAATTTTTGCAAATGTATGTATGTAACAGGCAGAAGGAGACGTCTCCGACCCCGTCTGTCCGTCTGTGTGTCTGTATGTATGAACACGTCGTTCTCGGAGATGGTAGAAGCTAGAGGTGTTATTCTTTTTGCGTTATTAATACTAGCAGATAAAGTATATTTCAAATTCTTTCCACATACTCGTATTCAATAAATATGTGATTGTTGATCATAAAATCCATATGAATTAATGTTCTCATCTATCCGTATCTCGAAATATGCATGTGCGCCCTACCGAAGCATGTTGGCGTGTACTGGCAGCATTTAGGATCCTGGGAAAGGGGCCCCAGTAAGCGACCCAACTGCGTTCGAACGTTGTCACCTGGCCCCAAATCGAGCTAGCGTTGTCAGCTGATCGTTGCTCGATATTTCTTTGCGTTCGTCACTCTATTCCACGATGCCCAGAATTTAAGTCGGAGAGTGGTCGGATGTGAAAACAAATCATTAGTCACCGCGCTATAGATACCCACACATACATATGTATGTACATACAAAAGTGTGTGTCTGTTTCCAAAATGCGGTGCCGCTGCTATAGCTCGGTCTCTGCGGCTGATTTGTTTGGCATCAGTGACGCAGTAATCTGACTTGTGACCGGGGCTTGGGACGCCAGGGCTGCGAGTAATGGCTTACGGTTACAGATTCTAGAAGCCATGCGACTGCCGATGAATGCGTATTTGAGAGCCCCTCTCGACCAGCTTTTAGCCGAAACGCCTCGACATCGCGACGTCTATTTATAAGTCTGATGAGTGTGTACCTATGTATCTGTATCTCACACACAGATCGGTGGCCACAGAGCGAAAGCGGGAGCGCAGCCAAGAGCCAGATCACAATATTTACCTATTTAGGCCTTATTTTCTATCAAGGGGGGCACAGGGCGAGGCTAAGTGGGGCTGGTTGCAGACAGATTGACACGAGGGCTAGGAGAGCCGCCGCGGAGAAGCAAAGCAAAGCTTGCAATGGTCCTAGCGTCAGCGGGAGCAACTACGAGAAAGAGAGCGCCCCACGGAGAGCACTTAAAGACTGCGACGGGGGCGATGGGGCTATGGGGCTACGGGACCATGGCTAATAGCTGGCTAATGGGTACGGCGAACGACGACTGACGACGACGGCTCTCAGTCGATGAGCAACTTTGAAAGCGTGAGGAGCACTCCGTAGATACCGTGGAGGTGACCAACGAACAACATAGATCTGAACGTGTGTGTGGGTCGGCGGCAATGTGCAAAAATAAAAAAGCTACATATATTTATTTTAAATTCAATATAGAAATCCGAAAACACACGTATACGTACTGAGTATACGTATACATACGAGTACATACGAGCACACCCACACAGAGCGGGACCGAGCCAAAAGCTTGCAGCGGAAATACTCAAAGTGGAAGTAAAAAGTATTCGTTCATCTGTGTGCGTGTGTGACTGCTAGAAAGTGTGGCTAAAAGTGACATCACACTCCGGCAGAGTCGGTTCGCTTTTTGGGGAAGCATCGTCGCATTTAATAGGAGCGCAAACGCCAGAACGAGTGCAGGAGCAAGCAATTCCGCGGAACGTACGAGAAGCCGCACGCGTCGTCGCTCAAGGTGAATCGTGAACTCCCTTTCACCCATACCCCGAGGCACGCCACACGCCGCTCACCAAAAAAATAATCTACAACTTTCGACGCCAAGTAGCCGACGTTGACAAGTCAGAGCCCAGTATCCCCAAAAGAAAAAAATATAAATTATCGGTACGCAGTGAAAAGCGTTGGCAGATACGGATTCAATAACGGCTACGGGTTACGCGTCGCGGTTTCGGCAAGGATTAGTAGGCTAGACGAACGCCTCTGGAGCTGATATGAAGCCAACTGTGATGACAGGCAACCAGGTGCCGGAGAGCACTGGTACCGGGGGTAATGGAGCCCCCGGAGGAGGGGCTGGCTCAGGGATAAACATACCTATCAGCCGGGAGTACGTTAGTGGAGCTTACGGATCCCCCCAGAAACAGCAGCCGGCTCCCCAACAGACCCACTTCCACAGCGGCCAGCCGGCCTATGGATCGCCCAGGCAACAGTTCCAGCATCACCAGCCAATTCCCCACAACCCCAATCAACAGCATTTTCAGGTGAGTGGCCTTCTCGCGTTGTGCTAGGATAGGAAGTACATTTTCAGATTCATGTCATTGTTTTTCACATTGTCACAGTGAAACATACTACATTTAAAATAAAAACATTCTGATAATGAATGAATGGCTTTCAGTTTCATTAGAAGCTCAAGCTTTTAAGACGTACTAGAATAATTTGCTTTAAAACTGATTTTGACGCAATTTGTCCAGATATGGGTATATAATGTCGGGACAATGGATCATACGAGTAGTTACACTGTTCGCATGCATGACCATGTTTCACGTCATTTATGTCCATTTATGTCCGTTTGTTAATTTGTCCAAATATCCTTCAATTTGCGCTCTAAAAAAAGAAAATAATACTGCCTAATAAATAAAAAGTAGGTTAGTCTAGTGACTCAACTATAAATGCAATGTTCTCAGTTTTTTTTAACACAAAACACCATTCAAAATGGTATCACATGACGCTTTATTTTACTTGCTTCCTATCAATTATGCCCGTGGCCGACGGGCACTTATGTATATGTTGACTCGTATTTTAATGCTGATCAAAATTATGTATATGTATATTTAATTTGTGGAAAAGTCTGCCTTCATTCTGTTACATACATGTGCATGAATCCAACATACCCGTGTTTTCTACGATAACCGGGTATCATATGTACACCTATGTACATATGTGTACACATATCTTTATATGTACATATATACCTATGCATACAGTATATCGATGTTTATTGCCAAATGCACGTACATAGCTTAGGCAAAAGAGTGCAGTGTGTCAACCGTGCATACATTTTCTCATGGCATACTCAGTCCCTTGACGGGAACACGGTTAGTCCCATGATTTTAGGTGTAAACTCTTTATGCCACATAACCATTGTATGATTAATTCGGTAGCGCGTGGGCAGCGTTGCTAGACCCAGAAAGTACAGCTGTTATTTAAAAAAATACTTGAGAAACATTTGGGAAATTTGAAAATTTCTAGAATAAAACAAGCAATCGCGCGTTTTTTGGCTCTCTTTGAGCAAAGGTTCCCCCAAGCAATATTGTTCAATCTCTTTCGTTGCTACTCTTGACTACTCATACTACATATTTTGCTGTAGGTGAGGAACGAAACAGTAACACACCATGGCATTCCATTTGCGCTCACATACAAGCATGTGTGAGCCAAGTGACTTGCGAAAAGAAGGCGTGGGCGGTTTTTTACATTTATTTATTTCTATTTTTTTGCCTACTCGGGGTTTCGAGGTGACGTCGCTTTCCTGACTTGTCTTCGAGAAATTAACAGAGATCATTTCAAAAATCCCTCTATACGAAAAGAAAATTCGGGGTCACAGTACTAGATCTTGTTTGCGGTTTGTAAAAATATAATCTTGTGTGTGTATTTTTACCAAAAGTAATTTTCCAAGAAAACACTCAAAAAAGGATGCTTAAAGCCAAACCTCGTATCCAAAAAGAATGCAGGCTGCCTTCTTAGTGGCCATTTTTATTTTCTATTCTTCTTAATTATGGGAATCCTTTATTTGTCCTTATTGAGCCTCTAGTAGTTCTACTTAAAATCTCACTCGTGAGTTAACTTATAAAGGGTAATGGGGGAGCAGATCTGAACTGACAGCTGACAGAAACAACGAGAAGTAGCCAGAAGTAGCCAGCAAGCTCGCGAGTGGGCGACATCCATTTAAAAGGCCTTCTGCGTCAGCTGCGGGGCTCATTCGCAGCTAAGCAGCTATGTATATGCATCCAACGAACGCGTCGAAGTATACAGTAAGTATACTGTAAGAGTGGACGTAACCGACAGTGCAGCAGTACTATACTATTGTAAAGCAAATAAATTGTATCCGGAAAGGCGGAGGGTGAGGCTTACATATCCGCTCGCTCCACAGAAAACCTGTTCATTCAATTCGCACAAATACGCATACGCAGTCGCGCACAGAGCTTACTCATTCTATTATTTATAAAAAATTCGTCCATAGCGCATGTGCTCTAGCTCACTAATTGCTTCTCCTTACAGTCAACATTTGGATTTGAACCGGATATGGATATGGACATGGACAATATGTTTCCGCGCTCGCGCCTGGGCAGGATGCACGACCCCTTTGTAGGTTTTGGAGATTCACGTAAGCAAACCGGCATGGTTTGAAAGCACATACTGATTTTCTTTCGCATCCAGACTTTGGGTTTCCGCAGTTTTCGACGGGACGGCGAGGGCGCATGCCCGGCGGTGCCAGCAATCACATGGAGCACGACGACGACTTCTTTAACCGGCTGCCCTCGGAGTTCCGCCAGTATATCCCGGACGGCTTCGGGGCCAGACGTGGTACGGGCGCAGCTGCTACTGCAGGTTCGGGACAAAGTCCTCAGCAGCAACATCCGCAGCAATACCAATATGTGCCGCTCCAGCAGCAACACCCGACTCAGCCAATGTATAATGTGGCGCAGCAGCAAGTGCCCCAATCGCCCTCCAAGCACCTGTGCGACGCTGCTATTCAGACTGAGGACCTGACAGGCCGCTCGGAGGTTGACTGCCCCGCGGCTGCCCCAGCTACCTTACATCAGCATGGACTTCGTAACACTGTGGACATGGGCGTGAAAAGTGCCGCCGAGCAGGACCAGAATGCGCGATGTCACTCTGCCCCTCCGCCCGAGCAGCAGCATCAGAACCTACTGCATCAGCAACAGCAGCAGCAGCGTCCCAATCCCCCGCAACAGCAATTTGCTACCCAGACCAGTCCGCCTATTTCAGGGCAGTATCCTGCGCATCAGCAGCCGCAGTTGAAGTCGTTCTATGCGCCCCAACAGCAGACGCAAGCCCAGCAAAAGCAACAGAGTCCAACCCCAGCGCCTGAAACACCTGGTGGTGGCTGTGTGCGCACGATTCCTATATTCGTGGAGGGGCGCTCAGAGCCCATAATTAATGCACATAAGGAGATCCCCAACCAGTTCGATTCGAGCAATGGCCAGGCTACAGGCCAATCAGAAACTCAATTCAACTTCACACCTCAACAGCAACACCGTCCTACGCCGTTTAATACTCAGCAGCATCATAATCACACGAACCAGCAGCCACCGATGGAGGGGCCAACGGGTCTGCCTCCACAGACTCCGCATACACTCGATTCGATTAATAAAATTCAGGACATCCAGCGTGATGTGCTCGAACTGATGACCAAGGTGGAGCAGTTTAAGGGCACGCGTGTGGATAAAGACTACGTCTACTTAGATGAGATGCTCACCCGCAACCTGTTAAAGCTGGACACTATTGATACAAACGGAAAGGACAGCATTCGCCTGGCCCGTAAAGAGGCTATCAAGTGAGTCCAATTAATAACTGTTATCTTATTTCATGTTACTCATCCTCCTTCTTGCAGATGCATTCAGGCTTCTATTAATGTTCTGGAGGCCAAGGCTGAGGAGAACGCCAGGGCTGTGTCTGGAGCGGCATCTGTTGAAGCCACCGCAAATAAATTGGTAACTTCGGATGTAGCAGCTGCTGGAGATGCCGCTGTCCAGGTATCGGAACCTGTCACGCCTCACGATGCTATAAAACCCCAAGACCCCATACCTCTTCCTGCGCCTCCAAACGCCGGACTAGTAGAGACACCCTCTGCACCCGATACTTCAAAAGAACAACTCGATAACTCCGTTGCGACATCGGCTGATGCGGTGGGCGATTCCAATGAGATGATTGGAAAGACAACTACTTCGACATCGGACTGATGATCGTATCGCCTCTACAAGGCGACTGTTTCGAAACAGCTATGTAAATTAACCAAATTTAAGTAATTAGACCAATAATGAACCCATGAAAAAGGAGCTGAGGAGTTGAAGTCATTTTTCGGACTCAGCGGCGACATGACCACACTAAATTGAATGTGCCTGCGGACTGAAGTAGCCTGTATTGTGAATATTAAAAACAATGCGACAAGCACACACTATACAGACGTACTATGGAAGCATGCAAATCTCATGTAGGAGCACACTTTTTACATTAAACACACAGCAACCTAACATTTTTAAGAATTGGTACTGATATTAACAAGTGCCTGCATCGAACTATGAAGTTGCCACATTTATGGTAGCTCTGAAAAGAGCTAAATTTAATTAAGTATAGTCTATGGGCCACCATGGTCGAACACCGCGGTAAGGATGCCGCTAGCATCGCTAGAGGCGCGGAGGGGAGCAAGCTGCCTTGTGATCTCAAGCAAATCTACAGCAAATGCGCTTGTTTGACAATGCACCTCCATCTTCATCTTGAGGACACCGCTTATGGTTTTGCTTCTGGCGAATTGTTAAACAAAAGTAAACATTTATAAACAAAGTACGATAACTATTTATGCTACTAATTAATGCGAGAATAAATGTAGATATTGTTGATCATTAATTGGTTTTTAACTGTTACACAATTATCAAAGTTTATTATAGAAAAGGATACATATCACTATAAATAACAGAAGTACAAAAGAATCCTGGTTTGGGAATGAAGCCGCCTTAAATACTGACTAAGTTGTTTCGCTCTATTTTTCTTATATAAAAAGTAATTTTTAAAGGACGTAACAGGGCTTTGACAAGCAAAACATTGATAGTTAAACGGTAAAAACAACGAATGAATATGTCGCTTAAGAGGCATAGAGTAGTTGTTATATAATATGTAGCCAGGATTTCTGTCTATATGTATCCGACTATTGTTCAAGTTTTTTTTTATGTTCCGTATAAAATTAAAGCAACTGCTGTTGGTGTAGATCTAGCAAAAGAACATATCCCAGTTGCTTTGCAATAGGGACCTCGCCTAGTTTATGATTTCGACATAGTTTGCCGGAAACAGTCCATACGTTCCATCAGGGCCCAGGCCTTGCCACCATCCTTCATCAATTTGATCGATATGCGTTATAACATCGCCTGGATCGAATGTGATCTCCGATTCATCAGCTGCCTGGTAATCATAAAGGGCTCTAGCTCGTAGACCAAGGTCCCCCAAGCTCTCTTGGCATATGAAGTCATCCTCGTTGACCAGATCCGTCACTGCATATACATATTTACTGATTAGAGAAAACCCAAAATTTGTTACATGTGCGCTACTCACAGGTATTCCTCTCTAACGTGCTCAGGCTGGTCTTCGACGACTGGGACTGCTGCACGGTGACCGATACCTTGGTGCGCACCTCCTCTTCCTCCTCCTCGGGCTCTTGGTAAACAGCGGTATCCGTCTCATTGGAAGATGTGGTCTCATTAGGCGACTGTGACTGAAGCGAGTTGGTTTTGCTGTGCGGCGATCGCTTAATGGTCGAGAACTGCTCGCTGTCATGTGCCAGGGGCAGGTCATCTGCTGGCTGTGGCTCTTCTACCTCGGTTATAGAAGATACCATCTCGGCAGCTACCGGGGCCCCGTCAAAAGTCTCCGGCTTTGACACTTTCTTTTGTGAGGATAAAGGCACTTCCTGCTTCTGATTCTGATTAAACACATTGATGCGCTGTGCTATAGAGTTGCGTGCCGGTTTTGCCGGTGGGTTCGTACTAAGTCTAAGAAATACGGGCGTTAATAGGTCGCAAAATTGGATGGAAGACTACCCTACTTGGATTGTAGTTGGCTTTCGCTGGTGTGCTGGGTAAAAATGGCCTTGGCTGCTCCCACACGCGAGCCGATTAATTCACGGGCCTCCTGGTTTCTCGCCTGCCGCAAACGGTCCGCATCAGTCAGATTGGTGGCAAATTCGGGTGCGGTTTTTTCGGGACTAAGTGGTTGCGGGGATCTGTGGCGAAAATAGGAGGCTCATCGTGGGCTTGTGGTAAATATTGAACTGTAATTACGTTTTAATGGGAACATGGGCCGGCTGAAGTTTTGTAGCGCTAACAATAATGTTCTCGCGCTCCTTGTGCTCCTTTTCTTCGCGGTTTCGCTGCTCCTGTTCCAGTTTCTGCAGCTCCATGCGCTTCGCCTCCTTTTCCGCAGCCACGCGGTGCTTCTCTTCGGCTTCCTCCTTTTTCCAGAAGTCCTGCATGACCCTTGCGTTGAGCTCCTTGGTTGGAACAACTCGAGTGTAGTTTGTGCCCACGGGCGTCTTTTGCTCCTCCATAGTACCACGCGGCTCTTTAAAGCTATAGGCGGAGCTCACGGTGCTCAGTTTCTTGAGCAGCCGGTCCAAGTCTATGTCGTCCTCGTTGCGAGCGCTGATGGTCAGATGGGCCCCGGACAAGATGTTGCCAACGTCGCGAATGTGGTTGGCGCAGGTCCCCTTGCGAAGCACAGGCGCCCCCTCGCCCTTGAATCGGTACAGTTGTATGATACGGGTAGGCACGATAAGATACCTGACTCACCTGCCAGTTGATGAGTAGGTATTTGTTTAGGCTCGTTTTTGGGTCCTCAATGCGTACGAAGGCGTACATAATCTTTCCGCTGTTCAGATCCTCGGTCAGCTCGTCTACGCCTCCGTTCCCAGAGCCCACGACCTTCAGCTCGTTGGTCTGGCCCTCATAGCCGAAGAGCGCCCAGTTGGTGGTGCTCTTATCGTCGAGCACATCCCTCCAGGCGGCCTCTATTTGGGGCCGGTACTTTGCGAAGCTGATGGCCATAATGGGGTGAAGGTTGGACTGATGATGACCTTGAGAAGAGCTTTCCCTGGCGCTCCTTTTCCGGTTACTGCTTTCCCTATTTCGAGTGAAAGCTGGTTCTGTCTTCGTTGCCTGGCTTCCGGCTAATGCTGGCCTGCGCTGCAACAGGGCGGGATTGGAGCGGGTGATGCGCAGCACTCACTTTTCATTCGGCTTCTTCAGTGGCTCCTTTGCGGCCAGTCTCAAGTCATTTTCTGTGCAGAAAAACGAAGACAAAATAAGTTGCCCGTCGCGTCCCAATAAAACCAGTGTGACCGTTGGTGCTGCGAATGGCTGTGAGTCGCAAACGGTCATACAAGGACGATGGCACGACTAGCCAAACCGATTAAACAGCGATTATATATGCGAATACGCAATCCATGTATTTTCTATGCACAGTTCCACAAACAATCAACTAACATTTTCGGAGCCTATAATGTCACTTATAGCTATGGAAGTTGTAAACATTGTTGTAAAATAAAGAAACCTAACTGAATCCCTAAAAGTGTTGAGTCTAACGCAGGATCTGTTAGATATATAAACCAAAAACATTTTTTTATTTCAAACATAATCGCCTTCTATTTTTATGACCTTATGTTAAGTTATACGAGTTCCCGAACTATTGAAAATGTAACGCCAATCATTGTCACGAAATTTGTAAGATGAAGTTTTGCGATACTATCGATAGGGACAGAAGGTTGACCCACCACTACCGATAGTATAGCGCTTGCACTGACGGCTCTACCCAAAAGATTATTTCACGGAGAAACTAAACGCAACGCACCCAAGTGATTGCGTTTGCCATTGCGACAAAAAACTTTTTACGCTGCACTCTCTGGACCCACAATCCCGTCATAGGTCCCGGGCCCCACAAACGATTTGGAGGCGTCGCAGGGCGAAAGGTAACGTCTGCTGTGGCATCTACAGCCCAACCAGCTTGCTGCGTTCGCGTCAGATGCTGCAGTTGCTGCGGATGCTGCTGCTCGGCGGCTGTCCTGCTTGGCAACAATTTGGCATTTGCCAGAGATTTTTCTGTACTTGGTCATTGCCAAAATTTCGGCCCTCTCCCCTTGCGCGGTTGTCGCGGGCGAAAACCTGTCCCAAGCGAATCGTGCGCTGGCATCAGGATGGTTGCCTCTTTCTCGTTTTCCACTCGGCCAGAGATGCAGCCCGAGTGGCGGGCACGCTTCAGCCTTTGTTCAGCTCGGCCTGCGCTCCATTTACATACACGCCAACGGCTCTGCATCCAGTTTGGAGCCGTGTGGTATGTACGTATTTTCATGCCGCGCTGATGGATAGAGGTCCCCGCTCCATCCTCCGTGCTTCGTGCTCCCCGTGATTGGGTACCTACTCACGGTCACTTTCTTGTACATTTTCAGTGTGAAACTCATGCGGTGCAGATCAGGTCGGAGCACCAGTAACACCAGCATCCGCAGCAGTTCCAGACCCAAACCCAACCCACGATTGAGGGAATCGAGTCAGCATGGAATCGGCCCTGGATGTACTCTCCCGTGCGGCCACGATGGTGCAGAACAACGCGAGCGGTGAGTTAATTGCGGGATTCTATCGAGATCCGCACCTCATCCAGAGCCCAATCTAGCCTCGACGTACAAGCCAGTTGTCCGAAGAGGTAGCGGGCACATTTGACCTACGAGCTACTGACTGTCTTTTTTTTTATGACTTTCACCTTTGCCCCTCTGTGCGAAGGCAGAAAGCGCTTAAGCACAGTGCTTAGAACTTAAGTAGGGTGCTTTCTGTTGCTGAGAGCAGCATGAAATGCCAAAGGACTATTCACCGAGACTCCTTTGTACGATGTCGCGCCAATTCATTCAATGCCACAGTGCGGACGCATAAATGCTCCAAACATCCGAAGAATGTTTTATATTTGAACAAAAAACATATAGAAAGAAAAAACGACAAAAAAACATTCCAACAAATGAGTTTGCTGCGCATTCCGATTTTCATAAATGTGTCAAATGCCGCATTTTCGATGGCATGCTAGCTACACACAGAAATGCGAGCGTTCAGTGTACACATACATATATGTTATTACGTATGTACATATTTACGGCATGAAATTTACGCCCGATTCTCTTGGCAGCAATAGGATCAGGGGTCGCGGCGGCGGTCGCGGCCCCAGGCCCCTTATCAACACAGTCTGTATCTGCCACTGCGGCTGACGAGCACGAATTCTTGTCGCTCTAAAGCTCGGTGCTCGCCGCTCGACCGCCAGACCCACGGGTATGTGAATTTGTACAATTTTCTGTTGGCGACATATCTTTTACATTGTCAATTTGCATTCTCCCCGACGACACCTGATGGCCAAAAAGAGTGTGTGAGAATTACAAATAATCCCCTGCACTCTGCGGCCAGTATGGCTAGAGATGGTATTTTCCAGCTGTGGAACAACACATTAATGTAAACCCAGGGTATGATTTAGCATGTTCTCTGGCTTGTAATGGAAAATTTATAAATTAGCGATAAGCATACAACTCCGGTTAATTTGGTAACGCCAAACAACTGATAATGCTGGGTACTTCACACGCCCCATTTTCTAACGAGAAACTTCTTCTGATTTTTATACCCGGTTCTTTTAAAAAATAATAAGGGTATATTGAATTCGTGCGAATGTCATATATGCAACAGGGACAAGGAAGCTTTTCCGACCCTACAAAGTATATATATTCTTGATCAGAATCAACAGCCGAGTCCATCTAGCCATGTCCGTCTGTCCGCCTGTCCGTCCGTCCGTATGAACGCCTATATTTTAGAAACTATAATAGAGAAAAACTAATTGCACATTCTAATTCTAATGATACCAGTTCAGCACAAGTTTATTTTTTTAAAAATCGGCTACCTCCCTCCGCAGCCCCGCCAGCCGCGAAATTATGTGATATCCACAATTTTAGCTCTATAGGCACTATTTTTGGATAGTACATTGGTAGGGGCAATATCTATCTGTGATGCAAAAATCAGCCGGTTACGCACACTTTTTTTTCGCGAAAATGACAAAATTGAGTTGCGTTGAATAAAAAAATTACAGAAAAACTTGTCAACTTGTCATAGAAACACTTCTCATACACATACACACCTACAAAATAAATTAAGAAAATTTGTTGCTTCCAAAAGTAGGTAGGTATTATATTGTGTCAAAAACTAGGTGAAACTAAGAACCGGGTATTTATAGTCGAGACACTCGATTATAATCGTTCTTGTTAAATATTGAATAAATATCGTTCTTACTTGTTAAATATTGTTAAATAGGATCTTGGGATGAATTATCCAAATGCAATATTATTTTTGATTTGATTGTAAATCACAAAGACTCATTTGTGTCAGATGCGTTTTTATTTTTCTCCTCGTAAATCACGCATTAAAAAGCAGGCTAATCACTTTTCGCGCAATGTTGTTCGAGGAGCCAGCCTATAACTAATAAAAAATACAATGGTTAACAAATTGTGGTCACTCTCATGTGCGATGCTGTCGAGCTGTACACAAAAGAAAAATTACCGCAATTTTGAGCTTGGCTGGATGCATCTGAAAGCTGGATGAAAAGCGTTTCCGTTTTAGTCAATGCCAACATTAGGGGCCAGACACTCTCTTCCTTTTACTGGGGATAGCCTAACGGTGCGCATAATTGCCACAAATCTCGACCAGAGTAAAATCCAATAGGCAGTGAGCACAGAAAACTGGTTTTGTTTGGCGCTAGTGCTAAATGGAACTGGGATGTGATAGGATTGTATCGGATCGGATTGGATTGGAACGGAACGGAACGAAGCTGCGGTTGTAGAAGGGCACGAAGATGGGAGATTGGTAGTCGGCTGCGATTTGGATTGGAATTACGGCACAAGCTAAACCTTTCTTTTTACTGCATCCGCGTTTTGCCGAGTCCATGGAAATTTATATATTGTTAAATGAAATGTATCTATTCGGCATAGAGATCGCTGTGGAAAGGTTTTCATTGGAAAGAATCTATTCGCTGCGAATAATCAACTTGTTTTGGGAAAATTTACAAGTTTCTTTAAGGCCTCAAAAAGCTTCAACCGTTATTTGCTAACGCTATAGCCAATTTTGATTTTGGCGATACCCTATTGAATTTTTTCTCACGCTTGATGTGGCATCGTATGAGATGTTAGAATGGCGACTGTATTTATGTTTTAGTTTTATTAGTTGCTATCGCTTCTGATGATGGTGTTGTAGTTTTTTTTTATTGTTCTAGGCAATCGGAAACCAGTTTCTCTTCACATCCCGCGCACGCTCGAGTTTTATTTAAATTTTGAACTGGTTTGTCGCTGATTTGTGTTGCTTCGCCGGCGTTTATATTATGTATTCACCAAATGTATACATATTAGATTTATAGATATCACAACACCAAAATCAACGTCTGGGATCGGTTGGGGCCCAGGACCTATCATAAGTTGTCTTGTAAGAATCGACAAGGTTTGGCAATGGGCGGTCATCTCTTCTCATCTGTGTGTCATCGTTGATGCTGTCCATTGTATAAAGAAGCTAATATCCCACAACGAAAAAGATCTGCTGACTTCCGCACTCCCATGACCCAAATAATCCCACGAGGGATCTCATGTTTCTGCGCTGATTTCCCAATCGAAACAAATTTAACTTATCAAAGCATTTTCCGGATTTCTATTATAATTAAACTGGAGCATACAAAAACCATGCAATAAGTTTGTATGTCCATAAAAGAATCAAACAACTAGACACCAATTTGCTGTCCAAACATGCAAAATTGCCGGTGTATTCAAAAACTTAGCGATATAATAATCTTTTTTCAGTGTTATCGTTCTAGACAATATTTATTAAAATTTATTTATTATTCTAAGTCACTAAAAATGCCTTTCTAGATTTGTGCTTTGAATAATTTGTGTATAGTCTAAAATTAACCCTTTTGGGTTTAGTTTTGAGTAAATATATATAAGAAATGCAGATGCATATGCGTTTAGGTTTCTGTTTTCAGTTTTTTTTTTGCCATTTGATTGACCTCGTTGCGCATGCGTGCGCATGTTTCACGCTACACTAAAAGTTTTCGCGCACAACAATGGCAACTGCTTAGACCTAAGCCGAGCAATCTGATGAGTGAGCGCTAAAGCCGAAGACTCTGTGCCTGCACCCGACCGTCCATTGCTCAGTCCAAAAGCGTTTTGTTTTTGGTCTACACACCATTGCAAGGGGTATCGTTGCAAGTTAAAACTATACGAGAAGTAACTCAGTGCTTATAAAAATTAAGTGTATGACGTGTTTAATTTATATACATTTATATTTGTAGATAATACATTTAGTGTTTTTTTAAATCAAACATTCAGCAGGGAATATGCATACTTAATTTGCCTGTTAATCATATTAAATTATTGAAAATTTCCCCTAGTCCGGGTATTAATTTCGAGACTGTCGACCGTATATCTGTTTCCACTTGTTTTTATGTTGGCTGTCGTCATACGTTTATTATTTTGCTTTTATTCGGCAACAAAAAATTGCACATTTTTGACATGGATTAGCAAACAATGATGGGGAAAGATGAAAAAATAAAAGAAACAAGTAGAAACGCTGTAGTCGAGCTTCCTCGACAACGAGATACCATGTACCTCTCCTGCCGTTGCCGTGGAAAGGGGTGGGTAAAACTTTAATTGGTCATATCTTCTATATTTGTTGTCGGATCTGATCGTAATTTTGCATGCACGTTTGACGATCAGCAGACGTAGCAGACTTAAAATTAAGTCTCTAGCTTTTACCATTGTAGAGATATCGATTTTTTTGTGATTACGAGGGCGGAAAGGGGCGTGGCAAAAATCTGGAAATGGCATTATCTGCATAATAGTTAAACGGTCCTAATTCAAAAAAAACAGGTCTCTAGCTCTTATTTTGTCCAAGTTATCGAAGAAAATACAGTTTTATGCAAATTACGAAGGCGGAAAGGGGCGTGCCAAAAATTTGAAATAAACTCGACCTGCGTACATATATAACGGACCTAAAGCAAAAAGAATTACACCTCTAGCTCTTACCATCTCCGAGAACGACGTGTTCATACATACAGACGGACGGACAGACGGACATGGCTAGATCGACTCGGCTGTTGATGCTGATCAAGAATATATATACTTTATAGGGTCGGAAACGTTTCCTTCTCCCTGTTACATACTTTGCACAAACTTAATATACCATTTGTACCTTAAGGTACATGGTATAAAAATAATGTCGAGAGATATTAACAGCTGAGCTTGTGCACGTCATTTTTTTTCGGCAAAAAAACATTTTTTTTTTCTACATAATCTTCTTTGAGCTCGATACATTTAGTCCAGCGTTTTTCAAATTTTTGTTTCCCCTCAAAATAATAGGATTTCCCAAGGCTCCCACAATAGGTGTTCGTTTCGGTAATGACTTCTTCATTAGACTCGAATCTCTCAAAATCCAGCCATTTCTTTAGGTTTGGAAACAGATAATAGTCGCAGGAGGCTAAATCTGAAGAATATGCTGGATAAAGAAGCAATTCGTACCTCATTTCGAGGATTTTGCCCATCTTGATTGAACAAGTGTGCACACGTGCATTGTCTTGATGGACCAGCACTTTATTCTTCGCCAAATGCGGCTGTTTTGGCTATAAGACAACGTCGGGTCTGTTTGAAAGCTTTAAATATTATTCGTCGGTGTTTGTTTTAGCTTTATCGAAATAATCCATGTGAATGACACCGCGTGCATCCCAAAAAAATGTGGCCATGACCTTGTAGGATGACAGACTCTGTTTTGCCTCCTTTGGTCCACGTTTACCCCCAGCAACCCACTTTTTCGGCTGTTTCTTGGTGTCTGGCAAGTTGGGATGGATCCATGTTTCGTCCATTGTAACAAAACGGCGAAAAAATTCGTCCGGACTACGGCGGAACATTGCTAAATACGCTTTTGAAGTTGTCACACGTTTGCGCTTATGGTCGAGTGTGACCAATCGCGGCAGACATCACGCGGAGAGTTTTTTCATGTCCAAATATTTGTGTAAAATATGATGTACCCGTTCAGTTGAGATGCCTACAGCATTAGCCAACTCACGCACTTTCAATCTTTGATATCCAATATCATTTCATGGATTTTATCGACGATTTCCGGAGTGATCACTTCTTTTGGGCGACCTGATCGTTCGGTGTCATTTGTGCTCGTACGACCACAACGGAACTCGGTAAACCACTTTTTTATCATTGAAATTGATGGTGCAGAGTCCCCGTAGTATTTATCAAGCTTTTCCTTGGTTCCGGTAATGGTTTTTTTACGTAAAAAGTAATGCTTAATCAGCACACGAAATTCGCCTTTTTCCATTTTCCAAAAAAGTCAAGAGGTTGTCTGCTTTGAACGGCTCTAAATCAAAAATGGGATGACGAAACTGGCTCAAAATTTTACAGTTATCCTATAATAGATTACTGCTGACAGTAGCAGTGTTGCATTTGGAATAAATGCGCGGGAAATTCAAAAAGTCACGGACTTATCAAACAGCCCTCGTATCTTGGTGGTGCTGACATTGTTGCAGTTAGTCTGCGCCTATCGTGCCATAACTGAAGTAGTAGTAGTAAAATCGGGCGTAAGATTTCATGGGCCTGCTATTGAATTTAAAACTGGTTTCCATTACCAGCACATCGTTGCTTATGGTAATGCTACTTGATTATCATTTTTTTTTACCTAATTCTCTAAATATGACGTATCTGACAAATATACTTCCATCATATTTTAATGCCCTCATTAGTATTGTTAATGCGACCCGCTGGGCTCTAGTTTTCTTGTAAATACCATTGAACTGAATGATTTCCGCATGAAATGGCACTAGATTGCTTTGGGGTTTTCAGTTGGAAGGAAACAAATGATAACCGACTGAGCAATTATGTATAGATAAAGTTATTGAAATTAGATAATTGTTAGATTTTGTTGCTATTTTTACAGCCCAAATTAAAATTCCAATTTTTCACCAATGTGTAAACAGCTTATGCTTTTTGTGTACATACAATGAGTCACAAAAGTATTCGATGCAAGGTACCTCATAGACAAAAACGTGTTTTTTAATGATTAAGTAAAATGTTATTAATTTCATTTATTATTTATGGTTAAACAGATATTAAACTATAAGAATGTAACAAAAAAAAAATTTAAAAAAGCTTCATTGCTGTTTTTTTTTCCAAAGGAACTCATTTTGACTTCAAAATGTCACATCACAAAAGTATTAGTTTTTTTTTTAGTTTAGTTTTACATATTTGTTGATTTTTTGCCTATTTAATATTTTGTATGAAAGCCTTTATTCTACTTAATAGCTTTTAATCGTCGTGGCATTGATTCTACCAATTTTCGGCACCTCTGCTCAGATATATTCGACCATTCCTTCTGCAATATATCCTCAAGCTTTTTTTTGTAAAAATCTGATGTTTCTGAACCTTAAGCTTAAGTTGGGCCCATAGATGTTCTAAGGGATTGGTATCTGGACTCTGTGGTGGCGTATGAAACTGTTTTGTATGCCACAACAGCCTCATCTTGACTTTCCAAGCCGTGTGTTTTGGATCATTGTCCTGTTGAAAAATGAACTCGTCTCGTTCTAGTCCCATTTTGATAGCTCTGGAGTGTACATTTTGCTTCAATATATTCAGCATTCATTATTCCGTCTAAAAAAATCAAATTTCCCACTCTTTGGAGACATCGTGCTTAACCGTTGCCTTAACATTTTTTAACTAGAGAGCTTCTCCGGGCTTGCGCCAAATTTTTTCCTCTGCCTCAGTTTCGAAAAAATTAAATTTACTTTCATCACTGAATATAACTTGATCCCAATAGTCCAAACTTCGGTCAAAATACGTTTCAGCAAATAAAAGTCGTTTCGATATGTTGATTGATAAATGTAAGGGTTTCAAATGTGCGTTTTCCCTGTTTTCTTCAAGGATTTTCTTCTCCTCTCTGAACGTCAATGACTTCGGACGGCCAAAATGCGGCAGATTTTCTAAGAAATTTCGGGATTTCAGTCGGTAAATAATCCTCCTTATGGTAGAAGGACTCCTATCATACATCTCAGAAATGTATTCAATAGGTCGACCCTCATTGAATAGGTGTAAAATAATTTTTTTGTGAAACGTTTTAATCTATACCTTTCGGCATACTATAGCTAATTATTACGCTTACGACGGTTAACCCAACGAATTCTTTTGTGAGCATAACAATCTATTTAGGTTTACATATTCAACTATATCTTGTTATTAAAAGCGTTTTCTATGTGTTTTTTTTTTGATCATATGCTAAACAAATACTTTTATCATATGCTAAATATCTTTGGAATATAAATCCATTTTTTCCCCTATTTTTAGCTTTAATTTACTTAAAATTTTCATTTTCTTCATAACTCCCCCTGCAACGAATACTTTTGTGACAGACTGTATATATGTTTTGTGTGTACAGACTGTATTCACTGCATTATATGTTCTGGTCAAATTATAAAATGTAAAGTAATACGCTTTAGCATACACCGCTTAGACACTCCCCGAAGCTAGTTTTTTTGTCTCGTTTCATAGTATATTTCATTGGCATAGTATATGAATTTCGCAAGCCCGTTTTTACCTCTATGTGCTAGGGCCGTGCCGGGCCGGGCCGGTCGTGTTTGCAAAAGTGTGAGTAAACCAAATAATGATACCCAGTATAATGACCGGGCCTATAGCAAAATGAGCGGAAAACAAACATAAAAGTGCGCCCACGCCATGTGCTGCCAAACCCAAGTCGCCGTTTCCAATTCTGTTCAAACCCAAGCCTGACTTGAAGCAACCCGCACATGAAGCGGGGGCCAATTCGAGATGCTGCCATTTCGTTACCCTTTTGCACAATTTTCCAAGCATCAATGGGCGCACCGCGAAAGGGCGTGGTCGTCGTATCCTACGAATCAGGCCTGGATCATCTCCAGTCAGCTTGCAGTTGAAATTTTTCAATTACAAATCGCGGGGCGAGCGCAGATCTGAAAGCTGCGACCGAGCCAGAGAGGCCCAACAAAGCCCAAACGGAAATTGTTAAGACAAAGAGGCAAAATCAAAACAACATGAGCCAAAACTGCTCTTGGGACCCAGTGTCCACGCTCACGGAGCAGGTCCGGTTGAAACTTTTGCACCTCAGCCCCCAAAAGGGGAGCCAGCCGAAGACGAAGACGAAGCGAAGCGAAGACCAAGACGTGAAACGAGAAAGAGGCTGAAAACGAAAACGAAGGCGAAGACTGAGTCGGAGCTTCGAAAGCCCCCAACGGCAGTGCGAGCCTCAATCGCAGTCTTTTTGTCGTTCCCCTTCGCGATCAGTTAGAGTTTGTCTGTCGAAGTAGTCAGTTCGTCGTGGTTGCGATTCAGTCGTTACACTTGCAGGGCTTGTGGCCGCCGTCGCCGCCAACTGTAGAACGTGCGCCAAGTTCAGACCGTCGGTACGTCGCTACGTGTGCGTCAGTGTGTGCAAGCTACCTCGGTTCGGGGGCTTTACAGTGGGCCACCCTCGGGGGTTCGGTCTTTGAAAGCGAAAACTGTCGCTCAAATTCAGTCGGCGATTTGCCGATTTCTATGCAAATCATTACTCGGATACCCTGATACTTAGATACAGATACAGCGGAAAAAAGAGCGTGCTATTTTTATTCCGCTAAATGTCGACACGACGCTCAAGTCGCCGGAGTAAAGTAGAGACGGATACAGAGACAGAAACCGAGCCAGCAACAGAAACTAAAACGTAGACTTGCGAGAGTCTGTAACTCGAGTCGCCTTGCACGGTGGAGAAGTAAAATACAAAAACAGCACGAAAGCGCAGAAAAACAGCAAACAGATCCACAGATACATGCATCTATTGTCGCGACTTGAGGCTCGTTTTGTGTGCGCACATTCGTCGCTGTGCTGTGTATCGTCTCGCGTTGCGTTTGCCTTTGCCTATGCCTTTGGTAAAAAGCATAAAGCTTTTGCCATCTGATGAGACAGGAAAACAAATTGGAAATTATCACCTTCTCCTCACCAATCTTTTGTCGATCTGAACGAAATCCGTCTTGGAGGTAAAAATTTGATCTCTGTCAGCTGGGAGCGTATTGTGATGACCATCGGTCGAGAGCCTGAAATCGTACTGCCAATTTAGAATCGGTCATCAGGTAGCCATGGAATATCTTTGCATACTAAATGCTTTCGAGCAGAACTACTACAATCGCATCAAGGAAATCGAGCGACTATCGGCTGCAGCAGCTGCATCCCCGTCGTCCGCCTCGCCGGCCTCCTCCAGCAACTCTACCTCATCGACATCCTGTTCTAGTGGTCCGTCCAACTCCTCAGCCGCCTCATCCACCACAAACTCGCCCACTGCGGCCAGGGAAATGGTACAGGCTGCCGCTGCCCTGGCGGCCACACAGCGTCTGACCGTCTACAAGGGACACGGACAAGAGCAGCGCGCCATGTTATTCCATCATCAGCACCAGCTGCATCGCCAGCAGCTGCAACATCACCACCCGCTGCAAGCAGTATCCCTTTCCCAGCATCCGCAACATTTGCAGCCAACTGCGGATCCAAACTCCTCCAACAGTCTGCTTTGGCAGCCTTGGCGAGATCTTCAACAGGCAGCCGCAATGCACCATCAGCTCTACAAGCAGCAGCAGCAGGAACAGGAGCTGCATCAGCAGACACACAAAGGTTTGTTGGTCATGATGACGGCAAAATGAAGATCTATTACGGCCTGTCAGTAATTTAATTTCCCGTAATACTCCGCCGAAAATGGAAACGTAATTTGACAATGATATCGCAAATAAGTCAAAATCAGAGCCCTATTGCATTTTAATGAGAGTTTCCTTTTGATTGTGAGAATAAATCAGGTGGAGCACCAGTTCTGGCTGCTTGGGCTAACTAGGAGATCTATCAAGCTCCTTGATAGAGCACTAGGTGATTGCGTGCAATCAGAAAAAAGCCTAGGTTTAGCGAATTGGAGAACGTGTCGTTCATGTTGGACTAACCCAAACACCCACTCGCCCTATGAATGGGTTTTATCAGCATATCAGCAGTGAGTGGCTCCAACTGCACTTGGGCTATCGGAGCGGGGTACGCTGGGTTGTTAGGACGTGATGGTGATGAGATTGACAGCACAGTGGTTGCTGGCGACAACGAGTTGTCGCTGTCGGATGGAGCGAGCTAGAAAATCGGTAATGAATAAGCGCCGAATTCGATTAACTTCGATTGACACACTTGTGCCTCCGATTGCAGGCCTGCGACATTGCCCCTCTCCTGGCCGAATTTAAGACATTGCACAAATCACTCAAACGCTTTCAATAAGGCGGCGACGCCAAGAAAACAAAAAAAAAGGGNGGGGGGGGGGAAGGGGTGTCGTCAGAAAAAACGCCTGTTTAAACATTAAACATCCATAAAAACTTCTGATGAGGTGCTTTATACAGGGCTCGGAGTGAAGCGGTCGCAGCGGGTGCTCGGCTGTGCTTGGCTTGATTCGGTTTTATTTTGCTTTGTTAATTTGTTGACATATTAAAACCAGATTTGCAATCAACTTGGCCAGCGGGTACTGCGGGTTTGCAGCAGTCACTGGCAAATAGAGTGGGTACGGGAACGGGAACGATCGGAAGCCTGGGAGGGCGGTGCGGGGCGATCCGTGGTTACGTGCATGACTCATAAGCCGGCCCCAACTGTAATATAAATAATGAAAAGCGCCTGCCAAGACGGCGGCGACGATGATGAAAAAATAAATATTTACACACAGCTACAAAGGCAGCAACAAGCGCAACATGAACGGCTACAGCACAAATCAGAGCAGCAACTTGTTTGCATAAGCAACAATTGAGCTCTGTTATACTCGTTACGCCAAAAGAATATAGCATTTTCTTTTCTTTAATGTGTATCGGGAGGCATAGCTTCCTATTTCTATTTCTTATTTCCACCACCTGGTAAATGAATCAGAATTGGGATCACATACACATTAGGATAATCGAATGGGAGAATCTGCTTCTTAGCTACTATAGCAGGGATAAGCAACAATTGAGCTCTGTTATACTCGTTACGCCAAAAGAAATAGCATTTTCTTTTCTTTAATGTGTATCGGGAGGCATAGCTTCCTATTTATATTTCTTAATTCTACCACCTGGTAAATGAATCAGAATTGGGATCACATACACATTAGGATATCCGGAGACTAAAAAGTAAAATAGAGAAAATTCAGTTTGAATTGGAAAAAATCGCATGATAATGCAATAAAATATTAGATTGTTAGGATTATAGGCTGTAAAAATCGATGTCTACCAATTTGTATCGCTAGAAGGTGATAGGTAAAACATATTCGCATATTTGAATATAGTTGAATATTCATTGTTTGCACACGTAATGTTTGCTTGGTAAATGTTTTTTTTTTGCACATGCCTGGGATCCTTGCTTTGTAATACTTGAATTTGGCAATAAGCGAGTTGTGTAGAACCAATTGTATGCATTAATATGTTGCGTATACTATTTTTAAGTCCCCATTGAAAATGATTAAATATTCCTAGATTCGGATTAGTATTGTTTCTAGGTATATTAATATTACCATGCAGGCCCAAGCCAATATTGCAATGTTGAAAAATATTAAAACGTATTGAACAATATTATTTATGCGAATGTGAAAGTATTTCCCGTTTCAATTCTTCGGTGCAAAAAAACAGAACCCTACTTACACCAAACCCTACCTACCTGTAAAACGTCGGCCTGTAGTTTATTAAAACAATGGTGGGCAGCTGAGGCGAATGAAGATAATAAATTTAATTCGAGGGGGAGAAACAGAGTAACCGAACAGAGCGAGAGCCTTCTGAAGAAAGCTCATCCGCCGTGGTCGCCGGTTTGTGGTTTGTGTTGTTGATCGGGCTATCCCCAACACACTTCGGCAACCAAGGACCGGAAATGTGCAATAAAATTTGAATGTTTCTTTATTATTATCATCATCCCCATCATCATCCAACGCCGCAGCCCAAGTCCAAGACCCGCTTGCAGCCTCCNTTTAAGTCCCCATTGAAAATGATTAAATATTCCTAGATTCGGATTAGTATTGTTTCTAGGTATATTAATATTACCATGCAGGCCCAAGCCAATATTGCAATGTTGAAAAATATTAAAACGTATTGAACAATATTATTTATGCGAATGTGAAAGTATTTCCCGTTTCAATTCTTCGGTGCAAAAAAACAGAACCCTACTTACACCAAACCCTACCTACCTGTAAAACGTCGGCCTGTAGTTTATTAAAACAATGGTGGGCAGCTGAGGCGAATGAAGATAATATATTTAATTCGAGGGGGAGAAACAGAGTAACCGAACAGAGCGAGAGCCTTCTGAAGAAAGCTCATCCGCCGTGGTCGCCGGTTTGTGGTTTGTGTTGTTGATCGGGCTATCCCCAACACACTTCGGCAACCAAGGACCGGAAATGTGCAATAAAATTTGAATGTTTCTTTATTATTATCATCATCCCCATCATCATCCAACGCCGCAGCCCAAGTCCAAGACCCGCTTGCAGCCTCCAAGTTGTGCTGCTTGGTAGTATTATGCGGCGGCTTGCTTTTCGTCCCCACTTCCTGCTCCATAGACCAGTGTCTTTCGCCTTTTCTTCGTTGGCCATTTTTTTTCATTGTCACTTTTTTTTTCCTTTTCTGTGTAATTGTGGTCCAGGTCGTCCCCTCTTGACGCAGACGCAGTGACGTTGCCAAATACAGGACAACGTCCTTCTTCTCTTTGAGCACGTCTTCCACTTATATCTTGTTTTCCCAGCCGTATGTTTTTTGCCTTCATCCTGTTCTACCAACGCCATCAGTTGCTTCGCTCCAATCATTGCATCCACCTCCACGCTTGCTCCTCCGCCTCTGTGACCGCCCCCATCCGTCCAGTCATCCTTTCCATTTATTTGTTCATTCATGTCTTGCTCCAGGAACAAGGCTCTGCCCGAAATGTGCAGAAGTCGCCAGACTGGTTTGCCCCTTCGATTTCGGCCATTGTGGAGAAGGAACCGGGAACTGGGTTCTCTCATGCTCCTCCTTAACTCGGCTTCCTGTGCGCTAATCTGCAGTGAGCGGCTCGATCGCGATAGACCGTCTCCTGCGCGGACTCAGCTTTTCAAGCCAGTGACTACGCTGTGCCTGCCTCCTACCCGGTTTCGCCCGGTGTACGCTTGTTGACTGGGCCAGGCCCAGCAATGGCACACTCGCCAAACGAGTTTTCTTACTCAACTTTGTGATTTGGAGTTTTGATTGTGTTTTCTCTGGTTGTTATTGTATTTCGCTGCTTGAGTCTACGTTGTTGGGATTTTGCCTTTTATTTATTGCTGATGACGACGACGTCTTCTCGTGCACAATTTCTGTGCTGACTGCTCTTCCCTCCCCGCTCCGTTCCAATTTCCAATCCTCTTGGCCGGCTTCGGAGCTTTTGGCAGAAGTTCATTCAAAAAACCGAATGACTTAGGAAGTAAACTTGAGTGGCGGCAGGTAAAGAGGCTAAAAGAGGGGCGGGGGAAGAGTGAAGGCGACCCGTTCGAGACAGACAATAAGGGGATGCGGCTGGTTTGCCTGATCCAACTCTATGTGATTCATTACGCCCACATTACGAAGCCCCGCTACGACGACTAATATTGCGCGGAGCCTGCTTGGGTTTGGGAAAAAGACTAGAGAATAGAGACCAATCCCCTTCCGAACGCAAAGGCAAACCTAATTTATGGTCTTTAATTGATATGCGATTTCGGCACTATATCATATTGTCTAATACTTGCCCGCCAATATTGCCCAACAAGTTCTCCAGATATCATGTAGTCTGACTCCCCACTGTTTTCTTGTGGTTTCTTTTCAGAGATGCGTGTTACGGCTAAGGAGCTGCCCACCAATAAATGGCGCCGTGAGCGACGACAGCGGGCATCCGAGTACCACGGCCACGACCCCGGGAACAGTGACAAGGAGAAGGAGCGCGAAATGGACAGTCCCATTGACATGTCAGTTTCGTCGGGGGCGCTGAAGCAGCAGCTGAGGGCGTCCCCGCCACCACCATACCGTGAACCACTGCCGGGCACTTTATATATGGCCAACAACCGCCCCAGCGTCATCACCCAAGCTCCCCCCAAAAGGGAGATGCCAGAGCAGGGCCACTCCTCGGGTAAGTTTTGATGAGGGCCGGCCGTTCGACTTCCACTCATTTTTTGTCTGTATTGCAGACGTTGCGGTGTGCGACATCGACGAGCATTTCCGGCGATCACTGGGCGAGAACTACGCTGCGCTATTCGCCAAGAACTCGCCGACGCCCACGCCAACACCCACCACCACGCCAACGCCGACACCCTCGCCCAGTGGCAGTGCCAAGCAACAGGTCTCACCGTTGGCCTATGGGCCCCTCTCGGTGACCAGCCCGGGAACTGCCCCAGTTTCGCATCTCTACCACCAGTACAGCTCTTCGCTAAGCAAAACGCCGCTGCCTGTTCTGAGCTCGCCCCCCGCCCTGCGCGCAACGACAGCCTCGCCGCAACCAGAGTTGCCGCCGCCCCAGGAGGAGCCGCTCCCACTTTCACTAGCCCTTAACCGCACTCAAACGCCGTCGGCGTTGTCGTCAGTAGCTGTACCAGCGGGTACAGGGCCCATTGGTGTTCAGGTGGTGGACGGTGGTCCCGTAAGTGCCAAGCGAATCCTGGACTCACCTCACGACACTCCACCTAGGTACAGTAGCCCACCGCTGCCGTTGCCTCCGCCGGCGTACGGGGGCCACAACGGGGGATCGGTCGGACCCATTACAAGCGGAACCCCGGTGCTGACCACATCTTCGACCACAAGCCCGACTCAAACGCACAATCAGATAGCTACGCCCAGCGGCCCAGCCACAATGTCGGCGATCATTCGCGTTAAGGCCAAATCCGGGCTTTCGGCTGCAGCAGCATCTTCAACGCAGACGCCACCGGCGTCTCCCACCGCGTCCACGAACATCTCTATATTCACCAAGACTGAAGCATCCGTGGATGACCATTTCGCCAAAGCGCTTGGTGAGACCTGGAAGAAGTTGCAGAGCGGGCAGAAGGAGTAGGGTCGCATCCTGCAACAGCCCCAAAGTTCCCTTCCTCATCCAGATAGTTTGCGTAAAGCAGGTGCTTATGACGATTCAACCTACGAGCTGTTTTTATTATAAATATTTCACACTATACAATTAACGTTTAAAGATCTCATACTGATGTGAACGGAAGTTCTTGAACTGTGAGTGTATTACCAGATAAATATACATCTATGTAATGATTTTAATTGATCATTTCGGTTAATGCGGATATATGTGCATGGCAAAGTGTATACGTACAAGAGACAACATTTTTATATACTTAAATATAGATAGTAAGGACTAATCCTAAAGCAAGCATACCTATTAAATATAAGAGAAAAATCATAAAAGTTTCTTCTATTTTTGAGGGGAGTCCGCATTTAACACCCTAAAACGTTTACGCTGGGAATCTTTTCTTCCGGAACAGTTTACAGTACTAGTGATAAAATATGTCTACAAGGCACGGTGAAATGAAGCCGAGCTACTTATAAAAGATGGTCTGTCAATTTCACCACGGATAAATTTGTTAATAAAGACAAGCCTAGTTCTACTATAAGAGTGTGTAAGTTGACACAAGGCACAAGTATTTTAGAATCGGAAGAACTTGCTACATAAAAGGTTTTAATAAGATATGGTTCATTAAATTTGTCCTATAATCTCTTTAACCCAAGACCACCCCTGGTCTGATATACATATCCATAGGTACATACATGCATGTCGTCGCAAAATTACAGTTTGTCTCCAAGATCATCAACAAACTTTATTTGATCTAGGTTTTCACCAGTTAAAGTATATGTGAGCTAGCAAAGTATATTTAAGCTAGTTATTTTCTTATTATTTAAGGCGTGTTGTATATCCGTCTGGTAGGAGGACTCTGTATACTGAAAGTAAAGTTATTTCAATGGGTATCATGATAGGAGAACATGAATGTCAAAGGAATAAAAAACTGTGATTTTTCTGTCAAGGCTACACGAAAAAGATACTTTAGCATCCATGCAGATATAGTATTATTATTTTAAAAAATTCACTATATACACTGCATGTCTGCATAATGTCCGATGAAGCACTTAAACGCAAAATAAAGATACACGAAATGATGGGAAAGATTGATACACGCAGACACCTTAATATCGTCTATAAGGCCAATGCAATGAATCTGATGGAAAAGAATTTCTAGAACAAATCTTAAACACACTGGTCTAAGCGTGAATCCCCTGAGCAAGGGTAAGCCTAACTAATTAAAAGATAATTGAAGAGGGGGGGGTTTGTGGAATGTTGACATCCTAAATATCTGCGCGAAAAGTGTGCATTGCAACACAAGCGTTGCGATGATTAGTTGCATGATCAAATGTACATCATTTTTGGATGGACTTAAACAATATCATCACAAACGGGTACGCCATAATATCATTTAGGAAAATTGAGTTCCTTTTCTAAGCTCATGACTAAGTGTCTACTAAATGTTCACTAAAATTGCATCCTACGGGTGTAAAAAAAACCTATAATTCACAAGAAGTAAGTCAAGTTTAAGAAATAAGCCAACGGCTTGCCTTAACTCGAAGTTCCAAGCCATCACAAATTGTGCTGAGACCATGTACAATTTTAAATAGAAACAAAGCGGTAAAGATGATAAAGTTTGAAATGGCTTTTAAGTCGCATGTTGGCGCCAAGCGAGAGGGGTAACAGAAGGCTAACAGCACGGGGCGCGTAACAGCACGTTTTGTGCTGCCGGGCGGCCAGTGTGGCCACCTGGCCGAGGCGAGTTGCCATTCGCGTGGGCCCGATAACGATAGCGATTATTGTCATTCGCACGGCACGAATCGTACAGTACAATTTACATTGCAAAAAGCGAGAAACAAAGTTTTAAACACACGAAAGCGAGCCTTCCGCCCCGCGTCGCCCGAGACTCATCCGCCGCCCACCCGCGACCGCACCGCCCGCGCCCCCGCCACCCGCCCTCAGGCGCCCGCAGCGAGCAAAAGACCCCGCGAGAGGGGCGAGCAACGGGTAGGGGAAATGTCACGCAGAGCAGCGCAGGCGAGGAAGCAGAAGTGAGCCAGCCACCAGAGACGAGGGAGCGAGCGAGCCAGCGAGCCCCACTTTCTTCGCGCCGCTTCTTCGCAGATCCCGCCCCGGGAGTCCTCCCGGGATGAGGGGCCAGTGAGTGCCAGGTGAGTGAGGAGCGGAGGTGCAGGCGGAGGCGCAAGCCGAGAGCCGCGAGCCGCGAGCCTAGAGAGCCGCGACTCAACCGTGCTTCTGCACTGCAGTTGCAATTCACAGGGCACTGGGGAACCTGCGACAGCGACATGCAAACGGAGCCGATCCTGCTGGGTCCTGCGAACGAACTGAAACTCGGCCAGAGCACCGGATGTGGCCGGTAATTGGGTGCCCTCCGCATTCACAATGCAAAGCCTGGACTCCTCATGCCAAGAAGCCGACGTAAGTGTTGTGGCCCCAGCCCGGTCTCCCCTCGCCGACTCAAGCCCCTGTCCTTCCTTCCCCGCAGTTCATCATAAATGACACGCTCAAAAAGCTAAAGGGCTCCGGCAGCGGCGCGGACCATGCCTCGGGACTAGCGCACGCTGTGGTCCACTCCCACGCGCACGGCGTGAGTGTGCACCAGCCCCAATACGTCCAGTACCAGGCGGCAGCTGCCTCCAGCAGCTCTCCCTCCAGCCAGGTCTATCAGCACCAGCAGCTCCAGAGCCAGACGGTCAGCTTCCCGACGAGCAGCAAGTCCTACCTGGAAAGCAGCCTGCTGCAGGCCATTCCCCAAATTCCCACCCAGCCGCCGATCTGCATCTTCGATGACGAAGAGTCCCCCACCGAGACGGGGCCGCCGGGAGGCGGTTCGCTGGGCGGCTCGCTGGCCATACTCACGGAACCCACGTCGGCCACGCCCACTGGTCTGCCCACTGCGATCGCCCCGTCGCCCTCCTCCTGCTCCTCGACGACAACGACGCTGTCCAATTTTAACTCGATCACATCGCCCTCGCCGGTGGTGCCCGACCTGCTGCTGTCAACGCCGCCGGGCGTCAACTCGAGCCTGAGCCACAGCTCGACGCCCAATGCAGGGGTCCCTGCGTTTGCCAAGAAATCGGAAAAGCGCCCACCCGCCGCCAGCTGCGGCCCGATGAGCCACCACCAGCACAATCAGCACCATCACTCGCACAACCATGCCCTGGCCTCGCCGAGCTCCTCGCCGAACAAGCGCCAAAAGGCCAGTAGCAGCAGCAAGGATAACTCCTCCAGTCGCAGCTCGGCCTTGACCTCCGCCGGGTGTGCACCCGCCGCGTTGTCGCCCTCGCCAGCGTCCAGCTCGCAGTCAACACGAGCCAGTGCCTCCGCGTCGCAGGCTGCGTCGCACAGCAAGGTGGCGGCGCACAGCAAGTTCTTTAATTTGCACGAGAAGATGCGCGACCTGTATCTGCAGCTGCTGAGCAACGACCTGAACAACTTCGTTGAGACGGGGGTATGTGGGCGAAAAGCGGTTGCTTGCCTGTAGTAACCTGTTTCATTTCTTCCCTTAGCTAAAGCAGCGGACGCGATCGTTCACGTTGGAGCGGCTGGTGGAGCGAGAGAAGCTGAACACCGTCGTCGTCAACCTGTACCCCGGCAACAAGGGATACTCGCTGGCCCTGCACTACGACGAGCAGACGATACTGAACCCGCTGACAAACGAGTGGTGTGCCACCGCAAGGGACGAGATCTTTGGCGAAGGACCCGTATCGGGAGGGTTGCCTGGCGTTCATCGCAGTCGGTCCAAGTCGACGGTCGTCGACGACAATCCATCCCTGTCGGAGGGGACACACACAAAGCATGACTTTGGCCTCGTGGAAGTGCTGCGGTGGCCGTACGAGAACGATCTGCTGCTGCAGTGCATTGACAGGGAAATGCTGCCGGAGTTTCTCATGGACCTTCTCTGCGCAGAGACTGTCAGTCTGTCGGACGGAAACGAGGGGACGCGGGTGTTTGCCAAACCGAGCGTTTTCTACGCGGGTTGCGTTATCGTGCAGATACGGGACTTTCGCCAGACATTTGCCACTTCTATAAATATCTGTGATATCAAGCACATCCTGCTCAGGCCCACAAACGCCACCCTCTTCGCGGAAGTGCAGCAAATAGGAAGTCAGCTGCAAGCGGAGGAGAAACTGGCCTTGGAGAGCCAACTGGTGCTGGCCACAGCCGAGCCGCTGTGCCTGGAGCCGGATCCCAGCATCGGCAGACAGGCGATTAACGCTCAGCACCAGCGACAGCTATTTAACTCACACGAGCTGCGGCGCCGCATGAAGAAGTTCACCCAGACGGCTATCAATCGGAAGCGCAAGCTTGACCAGTTCACCCACCACCACGGGTTGGAGTTGTGCGACTACCTGTCTCGTCTGCGCCAGAGACCGCGAACAGGGAGCAGCAGTGGCGGTGGCAACGTAACCCCGGCCACCGCACCCGCCAACAACCCGCTGGTGGGGGCCATGCTCTCCTCATTCACCTCAAAGGTCCCTCGGAGACCGCACGAGGTTATTCGGCCCATTCGTCCGCCCAGTTTGGAGTACCCAGCCAACCTGAAGGTGCCAGAGCACGTGATTAGCGTGGAGAAGTATGCCAAGACCTTCGAGCCCCTCAACGAGTTCAGTGAAGCCTGCAAGGACGGGTGCCAGCCAAATTGCCGGCACAACTTCCAGCCGCAGCTGGTCGAAGAATATATCCTAGAGACGGAACGCGAGGCCGGCGAGGGGCGACGCGCGCTCTACCACATAAAACTGTCAATATTCCAGCGTCCCTCCGATGCGGAGTACCTCGGGGAATTGTACGTCGACCGGGACTTTATAGAGGGGGAGCGCAATGGCGAATCGTGCCGTTTCGCCTTGGGCACTCGGGTGCATGCAAATCGGTATATTCAGCAGTTTCGCGAGATCTTCACCGAGGAGGGACGCAAGGCTGTCAAGATTACGCACTTGATACCTGGGCATGTGCCAATCGTCACTCACACTGGACTGACCAGTGAGCAACGATTGCTGCTGCAACAACAGCAGCAGCAGCAGCAACAGCAACAGCAGCAGCAGCAAACGCAAGCACAACCACAATTGTCCGCGACAGTGCATCATGTTGCCGTACCGCGTCAACAATTTACCCAAAAAACCCCTAACCTGGCGGGAAGCAATGTCCTTAATGTTGCGCAGAGCTTCCGACAGCAACAGCCTCAACACGGAAACACCAGCATGCTGCCGCCCCAGTCGCCGGCTCCCCAAGACACTATTGCGATAAGGTGAGTGTGTATCTGTTCCTATTTTACAGGCTACTACTCCCGGTTAGCAATGGCTTTATTTGCTTCAATCATAATTACATTTGGATCCGGTACTCATTTCACAAGAAATCATATGGATAGGCCTCACTTAGCAAGCTGGTGAGACAAATGATGGCATTCCCCGTTCTTCAAATTCTCAGACAAAAATTGATCTATTCACTATAAACAAATGTAACCATACATACGTAAAAACCGCCGAGTCAATCTTTTAATTTATCGTCCTAATGAGTTCAACGAAGGGAATTTACTATTTTACTATCTGTGATGGAGGCCAGGCATATTGATTATTAAAAAAAATTGAACATGGTATATTAAAGTCGTAATGGTCTCCGACCCCATAGAGTATATTTAATCTCGATCTAGCCATGTCCGCCTGTCCGTCCGTTGGTCTTTACGTATGAATGCCTACATTTTGAAGACTATAATAGATGCAGATAAATAAATTACATATTTAGGGTTGTGTGATAACAGTTGAGCACAAGTTTGTTATAAAAATCGGCTACCAGCCCCCGCATACAGCGTAATTTTGTGGCGTCCGCGCAAATGGCAAAAGTGTGTAGCGCCTACAAGCTTCTCCATAGAAACATGCCGCGCACTTTCCATACCCACACACGTACAAAAACAATTGCAATACTAATTGAAAAGGTATTTATCCATGTTCTAAAAATCAGGTGGAAACATAGTTCCGGTTATTTAGACTAGAATCGTCTGTCCATATAAACGCACAAATCTTAGAACTTATAATTCTTATAATGATACATTCGGAGATGGAGAAAACCATTTTTATTCCCCGCTCTTATGTAACAGGAAGAAGAAAGCTTGTCCGACCGCATAAGCCTTGTCCGTATGAACGCCTAGATTTTGGACACTACAATAGATAGAGAAAAACGAACTGCATATTCAGAATTTTGTGATACGAGTTCAGCACAATTTTGTTTTAAAAATTGGCTACCACACCCCGCACCCCCGCAAACTGCGAAATTCTGTGGTGTCCACAATTTTTACGCTAGAGGCACTACATTTTGATAGTATACTGATGGAGACAATATCTGTGTTGCAAAAATCAGATGATTACGCCCACTTCTGTCTGCGCAAATTAAAACAAGTAGAAACGCTGTAGTCGAGATTTCTCGACAACGAGATACCATGTACCTCTCTTGCCGTTGCCGTGGAAAGGGGTGGGTAAAACTTTATTTGGTCATATCTTCTGTATTTATTGTCTGATGTCGATGTTATTTTGCATACTCATGTTTGATGATCAGTGGACTTGACGGACTTAAAATTATGTCGCTAGCTTTTACCATTTTTGAGATATCCATTTTTTGCAAATACGAAGGCGGAAAGGGGCGTGGAAAAAATCCCAGAATGACATTATTTGCGTAATAGTTAAGCGGACCTAATGCAAATAAAAATAGGTCTCTAGCTCTTTGTCCAAGTTATCGAAGAAAATACAGTTTTATGCAAATTACGAAGGCGAAGAGGGGCGCGGCAAAAATTTAAAATAAACTCGACCTGCGTACACATATAACGGACCTAAACCAAAAATAATTACACCTCTAGCTCTTACCATCTCCGAGAACGACGTGTTCATACATACAGACGGACAGACGGACATGGCTAGATCGACTCGGCGGTTGATGCTGATCATGAATATATATATACTTTATAGGGTCGGAAACGCTTCCTTCTCCCTGTTACATACATTGCACAAAGTTAATATACCATTTGTACCTTAAGGTACATGGTATAAAAATATGTTGCGCCCACAAGCTTCTCCATAGAAACATGCCGTGTCTTATAAAGACACACCCACACACCTTCAAACACAAAGTAAGAAAATTTGTTGTGCCCACATTTTCTATGCTATTACAATGTTCTAATCAGGTGGTAACTGCGCACCGTGTATTTATAGTCGAGGCACTCGACACAGAATAAGTAAAGAATCATGGTATCCAATAAGATGCCTAATATTTGACGGTGCTTATTTTTAACAGAAAACAGACGCAGCAGCATCCGCAAAACTTTACGGTGGAGGCCACCCAACAAGCAGCAGGAACTCAGCTCGTGCCCCCTCAACAGTCACAGCAGCACGTGCAACAGCTGGCAACCGGAGAGCCAGTGACCTTAAGCAACGGCTCCTTGGTTCTGGTGCAGCAGCCGCAGCCCCAGCAACAATCGCAGCAGTTGGCCCAGGCCTTGCAGCACTCCGGCATCACCATTCAGCCCGCCACCATTCAGCAGCAGACGAAGTGCGCTTCGCTGATGGGCCCGAATTCGGCGTTGCGGGCCCAACTCAACTCTAATGTGCCAATCCTGGTAGGTCATGCCCTTGTAGGTACTCACCGATTGAATGCGGGGTCTGAATGTGTTTTCTGTCTCATCGTAGCAGTCACAGCTTAAGCTCCCCCAGCAGCAGCAGCTCATACAGAAGCAGCATCAGAATCAACAACAGCCAACTGCCCCAAGCAGTAATAGCAGTAACAACAGCATGGGTAATCATACGGCCATACACCCGAATCCTGCAATCAATGCCATAGTCAACAGCATTATGAACTCCGCCAATCAGTACCAACAGCAGCAACAACAACAGCAGCACCAGCAGCAAGAAAACTGTAAGTCCTAATTAGGTAATCCCCTATGCAATGAGCTAACCGAATGTTTCGATTTACCAGCCGGAAGCATCTCAAACAGCAACAGTGTCAGCAGTAACAACGGAGGCACAAGCGCCACCACACTCAAAAACTCCGGCAACGCATCCATTTTGAACTTGCTCAACAGTGCGCCGGCCGCAATGACCAGTACCCCGGTAGCAAGTGGCACTTTCACCTCCTCCACTGGGCAGCAACAACCGCAGACCCTAACGCTGGTGCAGCACCAGCAGCAGGTCCCACCAGCCTCAGTGGACGCAGCCACTGCCACCTATCTGCCGACCGCTCGTGGCACGCCCACGCTCGTAAGCTCGCAGAGAAAGCAACCGTCAAGCGAGGTGCTGCAAAATCTGCTGAACGCCAACAGAAAGATCGTCGGAGGCGGTGGCACTACGACCACGTTTCGGACAAACTCCTCGGGCAACCTTATAGCAGTTAATTTAAATCAAGCTGCTCAGCCGCTCCACCAGACGTCATGCGACGGTGCCCAAACAGTCCGAGTGTCCATGTCGGCGCTGGCTTCGCAACTTGCCTCGCCGCCGGCCGTGATGACCAACCCCACTACCAGCTACACAGTGATCTCGTCGGGAAACAGCGCTGCGGCGGCTGCAGCCTGGATTCAGAGTCCCACGGGACCGATGCAGCAACGCATCCTAAGCTCCCTCAGACGGGACAGCACCACAGTGCCGCCGAACGCCATTGTTGTGGGTATGGCGGCGCCATCGCCGGGGAGCGACTCGAATGCGTCGAATGCCAGTGGGTTTGCGGTGCCAAACAACATGGCCTCCACATCAGGCTCTGCCGGAAGTGGGACTTTATCCGCCCTGCTGACTAATACGGCGACACCTTCGCCGTCGGGATCGGACCACTCGCAATCGTCACAGACGCACCAGAATCAGGCCCTGCTCGAGCGACTTAGCAACGTCACATCAAATGTTTCCGCCGTGGCCATACCGCACATGTCTCCGCAACAGCTTCCGACGCAACAGCAGTTCATAACCAAAACCATTGTCCACTCACCCGCCACCTCGTCGATACATTCGCCCATGTCTAGTCCGCATCCGCAACCTTCTGCCTCGCCGCAGCAGCAGCCGCAACAGACCACCGCCACGCTTAACCTGCAGGGCATTAATCTGTCACAGCTGCAGGGCGCCATGGCCAACTTTGCCGGATTGCAAAATGTCCAGGTGCAGATCCCCGGCTTTACGCAGCCGATTTCGCTGCAATTTTCGGGGAACAGCCTGCAGCAATCGCAAGCGAGCGGTGTGACGGGATCGGGAACGGTGCAGGGCCAACAGCGAAGCGTTCTGGTGTCGGTGCCGGTGTCCAGCCAGCAGCAGCAACTCCCGCACACAATTACGCTGCAGACGCAGTCGGGAGGCCATCAGCAGCAACAGCAACATCAGCATCAACAAGCCCAGCAGCATCACGCCCCCGCCACAGGCACGATTGTGAGTCTACCCTCCGCAGTGGCGGGCACTCAAACCGTTGTCATCAATGCCGCTGGGGCAGGTGTCGCCGGCGCAAACCCTGCCGGAGGCAACTCAGGAGCAGGTGGTGGAGCAGGCACCGGAGGTACAACAGCCATGCTCACCCTTCCGATTGGTAAGCATGGGGATAATCTCGCACAATTTCCCACGCAGCGACCGCCGTGGGGCGGAGAAGAGATAATGTGGACGCGGTTTCTTGTTGCCATATCTTATACTTGTTACTATGATTTATAAGCAACTCTTCCTTTTGATTGAACATGCTTAATTTTGTTCTTTTCTGTTTCTGTTTCTGTTTCGTTTCTCGTTTACAACTACAACAACATTCAACACAACCCCTTAACAACTCGTTTTGATCTCTCATGCAACTAAATCCACCCCAACCCGTTCTATGTGTCTCTTGTGATCTAATCCGTAACGCCACCAGGTTGAGATTAGAGAGTTCATTAGTTTTAACAACACCCATGTCATTTGCGTCCAGGCTCCCCTGACCTCACCATTGACGAACTTCATGCAACCCAAAACAAACCAAAATCTCCCCGCACACCCACGTTCTGCTCTCTCTCTCTCTGCTTGCAGCTCAAATTGTCGGTGCCGGTGTTCAGAAACTAAATCCCCAAACAATACGTGCCTCAAGTGTAGGTGGTGGTGTAGGTGTCGCCCAGCAGGCGTTGCAACAGCAGCAGGCGGTTCAAGTCCAGGCGCACCCTGGAAGCGGCAGCACAGCGGCCATCCAGCTGGTTGGTATACAGCCCCGGACGCGCAACGTCCAAGTGGTGGGCACCAAACAGATGTCCACCAACCGGCAACTGATCACTGCCCAGCGACAAATAGGTGGTTCTACGTTGAAACTATCTACTGCTCCTGTGAACAGTAAGTGCCATTAACCAACTTTCGGGTGGTCGGGCATTTAATGAACTGTATGCAACATTTTGCAGCCGCTAATACCACCGCTCCCATTGTGATGTCCACTCAGAAGCTTCAACTAAAGACGATTAAGGCGCCTGTGCAGCAACAACAGCAGCACCAGCAGCTGCAGCAACAACATCGAATACTCAATCAGCAGAACACTGCCACGGTATCGTCCCAGACACTGCCCAGTCCCAGCGCAGTGCAGATGGCGCAGCAGCCACAGCTGCAGCAAATCCAAATCGCAGGACGCGCCACTACGACATCGGGTACGATCAGCCAGCGAACTCTGACGGCTCTGGCAGTGGCCAAGCAGCAGCAGGCTGCGGTCAATCGCAGGCGCTCCACCACAGACATGACAAAATAAGGGCGCTAAGTATATGTATAACGCTGCAGACAGGCAATATTAAAGCGCTGGAGGTGGCGCCACACGGCCTTAGTGCGTAGACTAGAACAAAAAGGCTTGGCGTTAGGTATTTGCTTGATATTATAGTTTATGGATACTTCCTAACTGTCACTATTGTCGTCGTACATAGCATACCCATAAATGAATAATTGTTTTGATGTGTAATAGTAATTGTAATTGCACGGCCAAGAGCCTATGGTGGGCCCAGATTTGGAGTTGGCCCGGCGGCAGAACTGCGCCCATGTTGACTGTGTCCTCTAGCTAAAAACGAAGAATAGGTGTAGAACTCGTAACAATATTTATTTAGTTGTATATACATGCATATGTATCCCAGCCATGCAACACAATTATACCTATCAACTTGGCTCCCACTCCGATTCGTTAAGCCCTAAGACTAGTTATGTAAGTGTGCTAATCGTAAGCTGTACTGAAGGAAATTCACCGAAAACAAAACAAAGCAATAATAAGATGCGAAGAGCCCATGTTAAATCGAAATTTAAAGGAATTCTGATTATTACGATTACGTTAGCTGCGGGAGAGTGTGAACCGCTGTAAGAATTAATTTAGTGATCAATCATTACAATTACGCGTATTTATATTATTATTGCTAAATATTTAATCGATTGCTTAGCCTAAGTTCGCAAAGGAAATCAGTTTTAGTTTGTAATAATCAATTCGTAGCCTCAACCAATTTAGTACTTCCAATTGCAAAAATTAAGATCGACGAGCGAAGGCTAAGGCGGCAAATGGAGAGAAAGTCAGCACTTATTTAATCAATTATTTGTAATAGCGCAATGTACAATAAAAATAACGACGGAAAAGAGAAGCGGAACAAGCGGGGGCACGGAAAGTTGCCAGCATCAGTTGATTAATGTGTACAAAAACCTTTTGACTAAACAACTTGTTTTTAAACTACGCCAGTTTATGTAAAATGAAATTATTTAAGGATCATTTTTGTTACGCCTGTAACTGTTTAGCATGGATTTGTTCTTGATAAATCGTAAATAAAAAGAAATACAAAGTAACCTCACCAATAACCGCATCCCTACTGTTCGCCGCAGATAATTTACTCAATGTTAATACTAAATAAATGTGATTTAAGAAGAATAAAAAGCAACATGGAAGTACATCGGAATTAATTAAAAAACTACGAAGTTACACTAAAATGGTATAACTTTCCGCAAGCAAACGGTCGGTTCAAGGGCGTACATAAAGATATGCATACGGGTGGTCGATGAAATGGTTATTAAAACATAATTCAAAGATTTATTAAGGTAATGCGGAGCAAATAAGCAGCAGCATGAGCTACTTAGATCTGTAAACACGAAACAACCTATTACTATAAATGTGTAATTTCAATTCAATAATAGCTTATCAAAATACCTGACTGTAGAAACTTTCATTAAATTGATTGCAAAGTAAACTCTCCAAATAAAAAAAAAACAAAAAAAATAATTATAATAATGAAACGCCGACAAAGTCGTTGAAAAAACTCCGTTAATCAATAAAGTGTGAAATTAATGATACGATTTTAAGGTGTTTGCCATGAAAAAACCCTCCAATACTTCGATTACAGTTAAAAGCAATAAGCGTTTATTTATCCTCTTTTAGCGCGATTACTCGCGATTCAGCAACAGATTTTCGTAGAATCGGAGACCTTCGACAGACTCGTCCCGACACACCGTTCCGAGGCGTTCGGCCACCAAAAGGCGCTCTTTTGCCAGCAAAAGAGAAATGCCCAGCTGCTTGGCCAGCTCTTCAACTGCCATGGAACTGGCTGTTTTCACTCTTTCCAGTGTGTCGGCGGAGACCAGCGCGTCGTCGTGGGACTCTAGTTGCAGCACCCTGGCTCCACTGGGGAAGCTGCGCAGTCGGATCGGGCCACTGAGCTGCTTGCATGCGTCCAGAAGGTCTTCGGGAGACAGCAGCTCAAGGCCGCGGGCTCGATTAACGCGACAATAGACGTCTGCCAACGACATCATGCCTCCGTGCTCCTGTTGTAAATATAAATATGGGATCAGCCGTTTGCGTGGAGAACGGCCTGCACGAATGGAGCTACACTTGGGGAACGCTCCCAGGAGCTGCCCAGATGTATACGTTTCTACAAACTCCATGGAAGATCAAAGAAATCGCAAAGAACTGCAAGCAGGCAATATTAAAGTGCTGCAGGTGGCGCACCAGGGCCTTAGACAGTGGTCATCCCTATTTAGAACTATGGAGAACTTCCACCAAGGACAAGAGGCATTAAGGATCAATAACGATATTCCTTGCTTAGGAGAGCGAGCCACGTTGACGATTTCCTACTCCGCTCTATTCGTGCAGGCCCTGCAGTTGGGTGCGGTCCAAGTGGTATGTATTACCTCAATCGGGTCGAGCAGCATCTCACAAATCTGCTGGGCCAAGCTACTGAAGTACGCCGTGTTGCTGGCAAAGTGTTCCCTCGTGACGGGGCCGTCGATGCCCAGGCTCATGAGGTAGGACTTGAACTGCACCGTCTCGTCGTCGGATATGTCACCCTTTTGCTCGCGTATCTTGCCGCCGATGGTCTTTGACAGGCCCACCATGTCCTTGGCCATGGCCATGAGCACGCTGAGGTCCTGAAAGGCCAGCGCAATGTTCTCGTCCGTCTCCTTGGCCTTCGCCTCAAGGTTGCGCTCGATGCCGCCGATCCCCGTGCGCCTCTGAATGCGCGCCAGACGGTCGTCTGCCTGGCCGGGACTGCAACCAAAACTGCCGCTGGAGGGCCCCGCACTGCGCACGCCAACCTCGCCCACCAGGGACACCTCCCAGACGCGGGCGCTCACCGTTTCCCGGAGCGCGCTGTGGAACTCTACGCTCAGCCCGTTCTTGCCAGAGAGCTTGATGTGTGTGGCGCGGCTGTCGTCCCGCGGCCCGGGCGCCTTGTCGCGGGCCGGCGGGCGCAGGTGCAGGACGATGCGGGTCTTACGGCCGAAGAAGTTGGAGGCGGTCGTCTCCTCGCCGAGCGAAATCACGTAGCTGAGGGGCAGGCAGAGGGCAACGGCGGCCCTGGCGATCTCGCCCGGTCGGCCCCAGAAGAGGCGGTGGGTGGTGAGGACGACCTCGCCCTCCTCGAACTCCGTCTGAAAGGAGTCGGTCACTGGCGGTTGTTACAGATCATGTGGAGCGGGCTCCCAGGGGCTTACCTTTTGGTCCCCGTCGTAGATTTTAACCTTGTTGTCGCGGCTGACGAAGGACTCGTAGGCGTTCAGACGGGCCTCCGCAAACGCGAACCGATTCATTTCCCTTGTCCCGGTGTGCTAGGTTGTGCGTAATTAGGGGGAAAACAACAATGTAAATAACATTGGGAAAATTCGTTTCGCAGCACTGGTACCCGCCAGCGATGGTTGCCTGGTTCCACCTCTAGAAAAATAAGTTGGCAGGTCTGGTTCAACTGAAGTTTAGGCGAATTTTGTGGGAAAACGTGTTTTAAAGGCAATTGAGGTGCGTAAATGTAAAACTAGCTCAAGTTCTCCCAAATACTCGAAGAGATGTGGTTGTTCCGCGGACGTCGATCTGTTGCTTGCTTTTGCATGTTTGTTTACATCAACAGTCTGGCCAAGTAGACAAAGTAGACCAACAGAATAATGCCTCGGTCACATTAAAATAAAAAAAGGATAGCAACTGCGATCAAAACCAAAGGCAGGCGTTGGTAAAACGAGACTACCACCAATTGCGACACTTAATGAGTCGAGACAACCTCTGCAGGCATCGATTTATTGTTGGTTTGTGCTCGTATGTTTACCCTCAAAACAGTGCGACCAGGCCAACCAATATCTAAACCCACGTTTCGGTCACATTGATATTTAAAGCGATCGTGTTCGCTGAACGATAAAAATACAATCACAAGGACGTCCTTGGTTGAGCGCATATTCCCCTTTCGTATTCCGGGTAGTTGGCTGAAAATCACCACCCAACTAGTCGGCTTAGACGCTTTGTAGCGCTGGGACACTACTACGTGATGTGACCAGGCCCTCCGAAATCACTACCGCCATGAATTTGGATGTGTTGCGTCGCCACAGCTCTCGGCTCTCAGTTCTCAGCTGCCAGCAGCTTGCCCCACCGAGCCATCAGATCGTTGATGCCGCAGCTGAGGGATTGCTTGGCTTGGAAAAAGATTGGATCTAGGCAGGCGCGAGGGAAAGCGTAGCGGAAGCCCAGATGGCCACCGTAACGGAGGGCAGCAAAATGCTCGAGGCGGCTTTGCAGCGCATGGACGGCCTCCTCTCGAGCACGGCCACTCAGCAGTCGGGACCGGAAACAGGGGCGGGGGCCTCGCTGACGCTCAATGAGCGCAACCTAATTTCGGCCACTAATGTGCTGTCGACTGCCAAGACCCTGGCGCTCGCCCTGCAACAGGTGAGTCATGGACGGCAACGGACAGCAAGATAACGAAGTGCCGCTACATGATTACTTCCATTCCCTGCTCAGGTGGGCCTGGCCGCGCCCGCCCCCGATCCTGTCACGGCGGCAATCATAAGCGACTGGCTGGAGACGCACATACCGCGCCAGGACTCCGACGAGCGGATGCGTCGTCTGCAGCGGGACAAGGAGGGCCTGGCTCTGCAGTACCAGATGTTGGCTGAACGCGTCTCAGAGCAGGCTGACAAGATCCTCGAACTGGAGGGTCTAATAACAGAGAAGACCCAGCAGCTGTGCAACAAGGATGAGCAGCTGCAGCGCCATATAATTTCGCAGTCCGCACTAGAAACGCAGAAACTGGAGCTCATGAGTGCCTTGAGCGAGTTGAAGTTGCACCGAACCGCGCTGGAGCAAGCGAGCGACGCAGGCACAGGCACAGGCACAGGCAGTGGTTTAACTTATGGCAGCTTGAGCAACATTAGCCAGAGACCCTTCGTGGGATCCCCTAAGACCCCTCCCTCCATGATGCGGCATCAGATCAAGCCGCAGTTCCACAGCCTACCCAGATCGCATGGCGGCAAGTTGTCGAGCAATAACAACAACAACATCAATCGCACCTTGGACATGAACGCCAACAGCAGTGGCAAGCAGAGGAACGTGGCGTTCGCCTCCAACGAACAGATTTTGATCGAGGACAACGCTCGGCAAGCGGACGAAAGTATGACCGCGAGTTTTCTTTCGCAGTTTAGTCCCTCGCCCAAGCTCCGGGAACGGTCTGCCCGCGGCTTGCGCAGCATTCTCGGCAAGCTGCGGCGCAGCAATAGCAGCAACTGCGAGCTCACCGCCTTGGAGCAGGCCGAGCCCGAGTTCCGTCGCGGCGGGTCTCGGGCCACGGCAGGCGGACGCATTGAGTGGAGTGCCCAGACACCTTTGTTCAACGAAAACAAACAACATTGGACCACCTGGGGGGTCCAGGAGGTGTGCAACTGGCTCGGTCATCTGGGATTGGACTGCTACGCGGACAACTATCGGTAAGCATGCTTGAAATATAAGAGATCTTAAATCTGTACGGGTTTATCTTAGGAAATGGATTAAGGGCAGCCCTTCGGAGTCAATTTTCACCGCCTCACATTTGGATGTTGAGCGCGAGCTGAACGTAAAGCTTCCGCTGCATCGCAAGAAAATCATGCTGGCCATCGACGAACTCACTGGAAAGGAATTCGACGAGCTTAGTCTGAAGGCGGCAAGCTTAAATGTGCCTTGGGTTCTTCGCTGGCTAGATGACATAGGCCTTCCCCAGTACAAGGACACTTTTCTGCAGGCGAAGGTCGACGGACGGATGTTGCATCGTCTTACGCTGGAAGATCTATCGCAGTTGCACGTCAGCTCTTGCCTACACATAGCCTCACTGCGAGCAGGCATCCTTTGCATGCGACGCATGTCGTGGAACGCCGAAGGCCTTATAAGGCGCTCAATTAAGGTGAACGTTGAGGTTGAGAACCCGAGCAGCCCACATAAGGACAGGGTGGACTTGTGGACAGCGCATCGCATAATGGGCTGGTTGCAGACAATTGACCTGTCCGAGTATACGCCGAATTTGCGTGGCGCAGGAGTTCACGGCGCTCTGATGCTTTTTGAGCCGCGATTCAATGCGGATCTGCTGGCCGACCTACTTTCGATACCACCGAGCAAATCGCTGCTGCGTCGCCATTTGGCCTTGCATTTCAAGGAACTGGTTGGCCGCCCGCTTATTTTAAGCAAACGTAATGCCGAATCCGCCCCCGGCTACCAGCCTTTAAGCATTACTGCCAAACTTAAGCCAGTGAAGCGCACACAATTCTCTCTGAAGCGTCGCAAGAGTTCAAAAGGTCAGAGTGAGGTTGACTGGACCGAATACGTGTGCCCAATGAACGCAAAGGTGCCGCCAACATCTGAGCAGGTGACGGCCACGGTCAACGACAGCTCATCGAGTCCTAAAGCATGATGTCGATGAGTGTGCTATGATGAGTGTGCTTATATATTGATATAAGCAGTCTCGCAGGCAATGAAACGCCTATCAAGAAACGAAAACTTAAAAACTATCAAGCGACAATATTAGCAAGACTAAATGGCCAATTCCGATCTTCCCTACCTAAAAATTGCAGTAACATTTTAATATATTTCCCCTTTTCTACTAACAGGAGTTAAGGAGTAAGGTTAATTATGAGAACATGAAGTATTCGGCATGGCATTGAACGCCCATAAGTGCTAGACTAACATATAGAAATAATAATCATTTTGAAGTTTGTTTTCTACTAACACTTGTAGTAAAGGATATTTTGTAATGAAATAAAAAAAAACAATTATATTAGCGGGATTTATGAATGCCCCTATCATTGAGGATCTTGCGGTTAAAATGCTTCAGTTGTTACACCATGTCTTTAAGCTACAAATGGTATATTAACTATGTGCAAATATATGTAACAGGGAGAAGGAGACGCTCCGAAGGAGACGTTTATGTATTCTTGATCAATATTAACATCGATATAGGCATGTCCGTCTCTGGTGATACGCCATTCCTTGTAACAGGCCTGAATCTTGTCCCAGAAATTGTACAGAAGAAAATTTGCAATTGAACACGTTCGCAATTCGCTTAAAGACCTTATCAAAGTTATTGGAGCCTACGGGACTTAGCTTTGGAGCCTACGGGACTTAGCACAGCATCCAAGACCAACCCTCATCCCCACCACGAATACGCCATCATGCATAAACAGCTTGGTGTTCCTCGAATCATAATCGAGATTGTTACGTAATGAAGCGATACTTCTACAGGCCACAGACAAATAATTAGGCGCTAAGCCTACGGTCCCATAATAAAACGAAAATTTTCGACATAACTGGGGCGCTTGACCTTCAGCAGTCAGATTTTCTCCCACTAGTAAGAACCGATTGATGTATCCTTGATTTTATTTGTTCACAATAAGGTACTACATAAACTGATGAACGACTAGAAAGATCATGTATGGCGTTATTGGACAGATCGTATGGACGGAATTTTCATGAGTTCCAGAGCGTCACAATCTAAATCTTAATCTAAATCTTTGGCAGTGTCTTGCTGGGCAAGCTACGAAGGCTTTAGATGGGCTGTTTGGGAAGACTTTCCAGGTTCAGCGACTTGTCCTCGTCTCCGTCCTGACCTGTGCTGAGCCGCTTTCCCAGGTCGCTGTCCGGTATATGATCCTTCCAGTTGCGGAACAGGTAACGCGTGAATTTTTTCAATTGCCTGAACTTACAATACGTGGATCCCTCCGCAGACTGCAGCTGCTGGGTCTGTATGAGGAAGCCCTTCTCCTTGAACGTCTTTTCCAATTTTTCACGCTGCTTAGATCGGCGCGACGATCGACGCTTGCGGTCGCTTTCACCAGAAACTTTGAACAGCGGTTCCGCACTTAACATCGGACTTTTGGTGCTGGAGCACTGGGAGTTCGGACTGTGCGACCTCACCGAGTGCTCCACGTGGTTTCCATGGGACTGAAGCAGTGGAGTCGCCGGCGGCTCTGGTGGTATATGCAGCAGTTCTAGGCTCAGGTCGACCGAAGGAGGTGCTACGTCTATATACAGTTTGTCCAACTTCTGCTGCTGCTGCAGTTGTTGCTGATCACGGGAAATAAACTCGTAGCCGCGAAGAGTTTTGTCCCCGGTGCCATTATAGTACCGATAGTTGCCCTCTGCATCCACTGAGAGCATCTTTTTTTCCTGCAGAGTTGGTTTGGCTCCTCCGGTAAATTTGAATTTGCAGATACTGACCTCGGTAGACGGGCTCGAGGAGTTTTCCGCGGGCATAGGCGGAATGAAAATGGCCGAACGCTTGCGTTTACGTGTGCCAATCAGCGCCGTATCATTGGCGAAAAAGCCACTGGGGATCGGGATCTTGAGAGACAGCTGGTTGTCCTTCTCAATGGTCTCTACGGGTACAGGCATTCCCCCTTGGCTGCAAGACTCTAACAGTTGCTGGTAGTAGAGCCCGACCGGTTGCAAAAGCAATTTGGCTCCTGCGAGAGACTGTTCCTTGCCTAGACCTAGATCCAAGGACAGCGATTTAGCGGGACTAAATGGTGTGGTGCGTTGGGATGTGTTGCCGCCGTCTGTGGGCTTATCGCTTTCGCTGCTGGAGATGGAGTAGCGATCGCCACCCTGATCCCTTACACAGAGGTTAAGTGGTTCTTCTGACGGTGGTAGCACTACCCTCGTTACCGTAGTTTCTTCAGAGCCCACGTCGGTAGCTGCAATCTCAGTCGCGGTGGCTGGTACAATGGTTCCATAGTTCTTGTAAATGAGATGACAGATATCCGCCTTTTTTGGCTTCCTGCCGCGCCGGGGCTTGTAGTTATCCAAAGTAATCTCTCCCATGTATGGCAGGTCAGCGTACTTCAGGGTACTCTGCTTGGATGAGGCAGTATTTGTCTCTGGGCTCGGAACTCGGGGTGCAACCGTTACCGGCAACGGTACTGACACCATAGGATAAGTTGCATCTGAGATCTCGATCAGTGAAGATGACTTGGGCGCGGAAACCGTTGATGCTCGCGACGTGGGTGGCTGCTTTTGCTGCTCTGCATTGCGTTGAATTTCGGCGATCTTCCGCAGCCAGCTGCGCACGTTTTCATGATTGTGGTTAGTCGACGGAGGGTGTTGCGGCACTAGAGGTCGGCTCGTTAGCTGTCGGCCCTGGGTGGCCTCATAGTGGGCGGCGTATTCCGCGGGCAAAGCCTGGTGGTGAAAACGCAGCTTCATTGTTCCGGTCCCGGTGCGTCGGTGCCTCCGGGATTTGCTTGGCGCCTGACCCGCTGTCGCTCGTGCTGTCTGTTGCGTAATGGGAGGGGTGGGAGACGCCGCTTCGAAGACTACGGGCTGTTGTAGCTTCTTCGCCTTTCGACTGCCCTGCAGCAACAGGTTAGCCTTTAGCTGTTGTTTTGTGAGTGGACTGCAAGTGCCCTTGTGTTGCTTCGGCTGCTCCTGGCAGGTGGGCCGGCGTTCCAGCAGTGTCCTGAACGGGTGATCGTCATCGTGGGCGTCATTGGGGGCGCCATGGGAAATCAGCGGGTCGTCCGAGCCCTGCAATAGAAGCCGGGTGCTGTTCAGATCCAACCGTAGGCTCGGGTGCTCCGTGGTGGGCAGCCAGCAGTCCAGGTCTCGCTCGTGCTCCAGCTTAATGTGGGGCAGCAGCTGCTCTAGATTGCTGGCGACGGGAGCCACTGGCGTTAACTCGTCCTTGGTGCTGCTCCCAATCAGGTCGCTGACTGCAGTTAGTTCCTGCATGTTGATCCTGGATAAGACAAGTGGTAGATAAGATTATTAACATGTGTTTGGAAAAAGAAAGCAGTCATAGTGCCGGGAAATGAGGCCGTAATAAAAATGTATATATGTATGCACATGTGTAGTATTCGTATTGTAGTATGTGCGTACTATGGGAGAAGACACACATTTTTCCCTCTTATTGGTGTTGTTGATTCGGCGATCGTGCTCACCGGCAGACGAAGACCCGGAGAGGGCGGCCACGGAGACGGAGATGCAAACGCAGGCGTGCTAGCCTTCTTACTCGGTTTTCAGCACGGGAATTCTATTTAAATGTTTAATAGGGACTGGCAAGTGGTGCTCTCGCGGGCCAACTCACATACACGTACAGCCAATCTCGCACCGAAGCAAGAGTCTTTTTTTTGTACATGAAATTCGATTCCTTGGGCTAAAAGCATGCCCATATATGGCTTATCGGTGCGCCCGCGGCTGAGGCAAGCTGATCTCTATAACACTCTCAGTGCAAGCGATGTTTCGATGCCACTTCGACGAACTTAATGCATATGCGGGGGTGCTTTCTTTACCTGTATGTCTTTGAGTTTTAACGAGGCGGTGTTTCCAGAAAAACGTAATTAGAGGCAATTGTTCCGGCTTCGGTTCAGTCTTTGTTTAAGGCGCCTCGTCCTCCTCCTCTGTGTTTTTGCTGGATCAGAGGTGACGAAGGCCCGGATGGGGATGCTCAGATGCACGGTTCACGCTCCCTCTTTCAGTCTATTCAGCAGCATGGCCACTGCGCGCGTGTACATCGTGTTGACATCCAAAACGCAACTAGTCGCGGGAAAGCTGAGTCGAGGAAAGCATCGCTTCGGTGGAATATGCTCCTTAGATGGCTAGTGGCGGAGAGCATGCCCCACACACAATTGAGGTTTTCGCGCACGATGAGCGACCCAGAAGAAAATCAAATGAAAATCAAATTCCTTCGTTCGGCGGCAGAGGTGCGTTGTTGTCGCTGCTCGACAACGACGTCGTTGTCTGTATTTAACGCCAAAGACGAAGCTATTTCGTGTGTGTTCATTTTTAGAAAAATTCAACTTGTTGCCGGCTATATAGACTCACACCAGACCAAACGCCCAATCCGTTATCCATCTGCAAAGCAGAGCACGTCAGCCAAATAGACCAAAAAATTCGAATGTGTATTGGCTGCTTTTCATTCATAAGGATTTTTGAGATCGCGGATTTATTGTTTACGTCGGGGTTCCTTCGGACTGCAATTAAAATTGTACCGATTTGGTGGTATACTAGATTGTGCGTGCGATGGGGCTGGCGGATCTGGAACAGGCGGCTTGGCGCAGGCTTAAACACCTTCATACATATGTATCTTTATGCTTTACCCTCCCGCTTTTCAGACGCGTAGCGTCTCGCGGCAACGTTTATTTATAGTATAGTGTCTTGCCACTTCAGAATGGGTCACAGGAACTGTCTCTGGGCCTATTTTGGATTGGTTTTGGAAGGCGACGCAAAATCGGTCTGGAAATAGGCAGTGTTCTATTTTGACCAACACGCATATGGAAAAATGTGAGTCACCTTAGACGACTCTACCTTGAGTATGTATCATGGCGGATTTAAAAAATACTTTTCGTTTCCATTTTGTTGCACTGGGACGCTTTGCGTTTTAAAAGGCCGGGCAAGCCGTTCACCACCCTATTCGCAGAGGTTTTTTAATAGCTACCCGGTTCCCGATGGATGAATGCTCTTGGTCGTCGACCGCTGTTCGACTGCTCTCCATCGCGTGCAGTGCGCACTTCGCCAAGCTCAGCTTGCAGCGATGATGCTTGGCCACTGGCAGTGGGTGGGCGAGTTTGGCGCGACCTGCAGACTCTTTGCATTCAATCTATGAGTATTCAACGGGTGTTAGATTGGGCTTAGACATGGGCAGGCGGTGAGTGGCCAGCACCAAGCGAGTTGTGGCCAGGGGAGCGCTAGAACCGGGCTTACATCACCGGGCGGGCAGTCTGCGATTGCCACTGTTATTTGAGAGCATGTTTATTGAGCAACACACGGCATCGGCAATGATTCTATTTTGTTCAATACCTGCTTGCGCAAACGTACATTTGTATTTGTGTGTATGGCCATAACTGCCACTGGTACGCCCACGCTGGTCGGATGGCTTCAAGAAAACAGCACCTACAAGCTTGCCAGTCGCGAATTCTAAGTGCGGTCTGGCCTTGTCCCAAGTTCACAGATTGTGCTCTGAAATAAAACGCTGGTCCCCTTGTCTCCCTTCGCCCAATTCATCTTTGAGCTCAGCCTAATTGTTTATGTAGCTATGAATTTGAGGAAATTCGACCTGATTCCCAAGTCAATGTGTTTGAACGACCGCCTCCCCTGGCAGCCATCTGGTCTGATCAGGTAGCACAGACCTGCCACATCGACGGAATTAGATCAGATCGGATTTCGGCAGACATGTACGCAGGGATGATAGTTTTATGGTAAAAGTTTATTATTTGCAACTTTATTTTTTAGTTTCTTTGTATTTTTTTCATGTTAAATTTCTATAAAGTATATATAATATATATTTCTTTTTTTGTTGTGGGTCGTTTTTTTATAATTTAAGTTTTTAATTTTTATCCGCTTTGTTTTGCATGGTTTTTGTTTAACTTGCCAGTTTTCTTTGTTTATATACCTAATACACTTTGCATAAGTTTTGTGTATAATAATTATTTATCAATAATAATATAATTGTTGTATTTATAACTTGGTTTATAATCTTCTGCTCTCAATATCCGATCGTTTACTATCCCCCCGCTTCTCTATAAATGTATGCATTTCATCTGCTCACGCGTAGCATTCCGAAGCCCAATTTGGCAAATGAAATACGAATAGAATGTACAACACCTGGTATCGATCCCGCTCGAAACAGGCCATAGTTTATGTTTGGGATTTTTGATATTTCTGTCGTAATGATTTAGTTTCTTCTCTGCTTTATTGTTAATTGTTAGTCGCCCCTGTCCTGGCCTTACTTAGCTGATATTGACTACATCTCGCATTTGCTTTCGTGGTTATAAGTGTTTCGGAAATATACATATATAGTTTATCTTAAGGAAACAAATTATTCAAAGAATTCATCTGAGTGGGGTTTTGTAACTATTTCTGTGGGTGTGTATAAGGTGGTGGCGGCTTCTGTCATCAATCTTAAGTTATATTACTGTAGTTCGTAATCATCTATTATTATGTAGGGTTTAGTTATGTGGTAGCCTTCTGTAGGTCGCATAAATTATGTTTAAAATATATGTATTTTATGGCAATAATGTGTTGAGTATTAAAAGTATTTATACGTTTGTCCATAATTAATTAATAGTTTTCTGATTCGATAGAATTTACTTGTGTTGTGGGCTTCGTGCAGCCTGCAACGAGGCGCAGCTGCACAGAAAAAGCCGATTGAGAATATATTTGTAATGTTTTCGGTGTTTACTTTCATCCTTTGTTTTCATGAACGAATGCAATTTACACACTTCGCCATTTAGGTTTTCAATTATCAAAGATTGTATTTAATGTACATATATGTATAGTATATAGTATATTTATATATATGTATATAATTATATAAAGATTTTCTTTTGCTATTTTAAACGATTTCCCCAATGGGTTTCACTTTTGTTCTCGGTTTTATTTTGACTAATTGTTTTATTATATCCTCATATCGCTTTGTTAGGTTTTTCCATTGTGTAAATATAAATCTTGTTTTATCATATTTAATAGTTGTTATACAATACATTTGGTTGTGTGCATGTTTTATCCCATATATCCTCTTCAATCAACAAATAAGGATACATTTGTAAACAAAGAAGTTTTGATTTGTATATAAAGTTTGAAATGTAAAAATATACGAAAATCCAAATGCAAAAAAATAATCTCTTCGGGGTTGACAATTGGTTGGTTCGTTAAACTTTTTACTTGTTTTTAATTCTGTTTGATTTTGAAACCATTTTACATTAACATTAAATTCATGAGCTATTCTTCTTGATTTCTTTTAGTTAGGATTTATTTTCGTTTTTGAATTTCTTGAAAGCTTATAAAGAGTAGCCATCGTTTTTGTTTCGTAATTTTTTTTGAATTCTTACTATTTCTCCTGCTTTTACATTTGTTTACTATTATAAAGTGAAAGCTTTCCTATTTGAATGATTTTCACTGCGTTTAAATGTCATATTCGTTTTTGTTAGTATTTCCCATCCACTCTGGCTGCTTCTTTCTACTTATTGGTTTTTTCAGTAATTGTGCTCTTCAAAGTTCGCAAATAATGTATTGATGAAGTTCTTGTTAGGTAGTTGTATATATAGTCTGTTTGTTACCCCTGCAGACCGTATAAACGTATAGTAGACTCTGTCTGTTAAAATCGCGGAGGCTAGTGCCGCAGCTCTAATGTCAAGCTTCATTCATATATCACGAGCTAGTAGTATCGCCACTAAAGAATTCAATGGGATTTACAAAAAGCGGTAATTTAACATGTAAAATAAGTAAATCATATGTGGCACATAACAGTAGTCGTAGAATCACATTCTCAGCTCTTTAAATTCGGACGACTACTTAAATCCTATAAAAGCCGTTCAAGCCAAATACTCATAAAATGGTACGGCAGGGGCAACAACCATTTGTGTTCATAGGTTACAGAGTGGAATGCGGAATATAAATGCAAATTACATTGGCAGACGGTAAATGCAACAGAATTAAACGTGAGGTGGGATGCGGCCTTTATCAAAATCCATGTAGATGTACTGGGGACACGTCTTTGAATAATGGTATGTGTGTTATATAAATCTATATACGGACGGATTTTTAAACAAAAACTATATAGTGTGTACAAAGAAGCTGTCGTTACTGCATCTGAGAAAAAGTTTCTTAAACGCATCTCAAGCTGCATTCAAAAAAATCTTCGTGTAAATGTTTTTTGTTTTGTTTCTTTTGTGTTGATGTGTCGATGCTATAATCTATACTAGAAACTATTTATTTGTTTAGTCAATAATTATTCATATTTTTCCCTCTGGTCTTTAGGTTTTTGAGGGTACTCCTATATACAATATAAATTCGCTCTGACCATTTGGTTTTATTTATTTAGCCTGCTGACAACTGCAAATCTAATATTCGTTCATCCCCATCCAGTACTTCGATCTAACGTTTGGCTATGTTCCAAAAGATAACAGTTTTATCTACAAAAAATAACTTTGGGACCAAAATTTCCAACCGCAAATATGTCAATTTAGTTTGTATAAATGCCAAATTGCATGGTTGATCTCGACATTCTATATAGTAAATAGTAATAAGTGTCATAATAGTAGTATGTTATGCAGATCGGCAATAATAAATTTGTGCATATACTCGCACATGCGTGTAGGTATATGTGTATAAACATTTACTCTGCTTTTAAAAATTCTTACACTTTTATACCTATATATATATATATATATA